>JAPMOR010108399.1:197716-213763 GCA_026543865.1 Argiope aurantia | reverse complement strand
TCTTATATTTCTAATTTAATACATGTACCTTATAATCTCAATTTTAATATATTTTAAAATATTGAAAGATGCAGTTACGTAAAGTTTTTTTTATAAGAATGTAGCCTCTAAAATTGTTTAACTAGCCAGTGTTGTTTTAAGAATTTGTATAAAAATTTCAAAAAATGTAATTTTGGGGTAGTTACTGCATGATTGTTTAGTTCAGATAAAATGATATGTTCTTTTTTCTTCGAGCAGTTTTACAATTCTTCGAGCAGTTTTACAATTAAAAGAAGGTCACTTTCTAACATAAAACTGAATTGGTATTTCTTTTAGAGGTTTCATTTTCACATGAGTAACAGAAAGATTATATGTTACAGATATTGGATTCTGAGAATTGCGAGGAAAACCAAGGAACTCTACAATTTTAAACTTAAAGTAACAGTTTTTTTAATTTTATTTATTTATTCATTTATTTGCACGTCTCATTGGAGAACTGAAGAAAATGCATAGTTGCATTATTAGCATAAGCAGAATTCATGAGCTTTTTCTTCATACATTCTTTATACGAGTGCTGAATTTTTTTGTTTCTAATTTTCCATCTTCTTATATTTCTAATTTAATACATGTACCTTATAATCTCAATTTCAATATATTTTAAAATATTGAAAGATGCAGTTACGTAAAGTTTTTTTATAAGAATGTAGCCTCTAAAATTGTTTAACTAGCCAGTGTTGTTTTAAGAATTTGTATAAAAATTTCAAAAAATGTAATTTTGGGGTAATTACTGCATGGTTGTTTAGTTCAGATAAAAGGATATGTTCTTTTTTCTTCGAGCAGTTTTATAATTTTCTTTAATTCTTACCTCCAATGGGTAAAAAATTAAACCGTGTTTCAAAATTTGTGATACCCAACAAATATATATATAAAATTCACATTTGCCAGCGATATTGCCAGTTTCTGGATTTTTAAAAGGAGTTTCATATTTATACAAATTTTTCATTACAAAAAAAATGTACATTTCTATATAAAAATATATTTTAGAATTTATCAACATGGATTACTTTTCATTTTTTTAAAATCTATATTATTTGCGAAATGGATGATTTTTCATAATTTATCATTTTGAACAAAAAAAGCTTAAATGACAATAAGGAGAACCTGTGCTGTGCTTGCGTTAATACTATAACGAACTTCGTGTAAATCCTTAACCTCATCATTTACGAAATTTTAGAATTTTTTGGAGAATTAATAATTAAATTACAAAAAATAAAACCTTGTGAAAAAAAGAATAAAAAAAAAACAATTTAGATCAAAAATATACCTTTATTGCAAATGTTTAAAAGCACCTCAATCAAAGTTTATTAGTTTCCGGATAGTCATCTAATAGTTCTTTTTCTATTTTTGTTTCTTATTTTAATTGTTGTTCATATTGGCAGTCAAAATTAATAATCGTGTCTTAATGCATCATTCCTAATGTTCTAAACTCTTCCAATAATAACATAACCTACGTTTAACCTTTCTTGAAATTTTAATCGAGGTATAATTCATAATTTCTATCCACTTCATCTTGATGATTAAAACAAGAATATTTAAGACAGTTGCTTTTTTAAAACAAATTTAATATTTATTATAGATAATTATATTAATTTTTATTAGGAATCCTTGAGCAATTGCATTTTTGTAATGAAAACTAATCATTATTTATATTTATTTCTTTGTAATAATACCTTTTTCCGATTGATTCCTATTAACATTAAAATACTCTCATAAGATTAGAGATATTAATATTTTTAGAAATATGAGATATTTTTATAATTACTGTTAATTCTACTATAATTATGGTGATTAGTATCTTGCGATTTTCATTAGTCATTTAGGAAAGTAAAGATTCTCTTTTCTTTATTTTTCAGATTCACACTCTCGTTCATATTAAGTCTTATTTTCATCATAAAACAAATAATAATGATATAGATAGTAAAAAAAAGATAATAATAATAATTTTCTTTAAGTTTATGATGAACATTTATGAAATAAAATTTTGCAATCCTATTATGTGCTTAAATTTGAAACGCATGGAAAAATTTTGAACAGTGTTTATTAATTTAATAAACATAATATTAAAAAAATGTCATTTCGAAAATATTTTGTTCCATTTTTAATTAATTTGAACATAAATTTAACCTGCTGAAAGAGTATCGAAATGTGATTAGAAATTTTTAATTTTTATGAAATTGAATGATAAATGAAACTTAGCGACATTTTGATTAAACAAGGATTAGAAAGTAAGTGTCTGTGTACCAGAAATCGCGTTATTCGCGGGAGTTGTGATGTTATTAACATTTCTAATTTCGCATCAGAATTTTGGCTATGCAGTTATAAATATTTTTATTGTAGTATTTCCTATGAACATCTGAAACTACGGTCAGTTATAAATATGTAATATTTTTAACTGATAACTTATAACATATGATTCATAATAATGAATTTAATAAGAAAAATAGTATTTCCATATCACTTGTTAAAATTTCATTTAATTATTTTCGTTTTCTATTCAAGATTTGAGTATGCAAGATTGAGTATTCTGTTGTCCGCATTTGTAAATTAAACAACACATGGCTGTTCAATTTTAAATGAAATGTTGAATATAATTTCTTTCAAATGACTGTAAATATCAGATTTAAAATTTTCATTTAAATTAAGAAAACATTTTGAAATGTTTCACATTAATTTTTGAAAAAGTTATACTCAGAATTAAAAAAAAATCGTTTGATGGCAAACGACAGATATTTTATATGGATAATTAATCGTTTCTGCTTAGATAAAATTTTTAAGAGAAAGTTTATAAGTACAATTTTGATATTTTAAAACTCATTTCAAATTTATCACGAAAATTGAAATTGCATAAGTGAAAATATAATGAAAAATAAGAACGCAATTAAAATGATTCTGTTATCCCTAATCCATTAATACTTACAACAAAATATTCAGTATAATTCCGCTAAATTAATTCAAATAAATAGAAGTTGTTTAATTATCAATTGAGCAATGCAGTTATTTCTTTAAAACTCATTGATTTATTAAACGCATGTATTAAAATTGAATGTCTAAATTAATTTGAACTTTTGTGAGTGTTATTAATTTGTTGATTTGAACATTTGTTTGTGTTGATATTTTATTGACTTTAAAACTGATGACAGGTTATTGATCCCAAAGGAACTAATACTTATAAGATAAGTTGGTGTACAAATATTTATAAGCAAATGGAATGAAACACAAATAATGATGGGGTATCTTAAACAATGTATCTGATTGGTAAGAGAAGGAATCTGAGCCCATATAATATATAGTCATATAATGTGAAGTATAAGGTTTTTCAAGACTGATTGCAGATATTTAATTTGTATTCGAAAATTACTTCTTTAAACTTTATTTTAAATATGATATTTAGGGGGGGAGGGTTTGAAATAGAATTGAATTCATGTTATTTTTCCAACAAAAAAATTGACATTAGGAAACTTTTTATTTACCGAGATATTTACCATCAATTTTTATCAATCAAACTTTACTATTATCAAATTTTAATATAATATTTCAATTTTATTTTTGTATCGCTAATTAAGTTTTTGTGCAGAATAATTCAGAAAAGATAAAAACTTTTCATTAATTAAAATAACCGCAATTACTTGATTAACAATAAAAGAAATTTTAATTTCTTATTATTTAAACGCTTTCTGTTTAGTTAATTCATTTCCGCTTTTAGGTAATATCTACTGCATGATGTTAAAACTTCGCTCTTTTTCTTTTGAATACCGTTAGAAAATTAGTTATATTACTAAGATACCATCCTGATTTAAACCTAATTCAACCCATCGGAAAATAAATGATTAAATGTTTGATTTTTTCTCTTGAAATTCGCAGCGTGTTTCTTTTCCTGATGCCCATTTAATAAACCAGACTTAAGTACTGATGCCCATGGATGAGTTGTGAAAATTCAGAAAGTAGCGAGTAGTGACAAGTGATGCTGTCATCCTTTGATCAGTATTCAAAATTTTAAGCTCAATCTAATATATTCCATTAAAACATGATATTTAACCAATAAAATACCCTACAAAAGGGACTCTAGATGTAACAAGAAGGAAGAAAAATTGCTAATTTGAGCTGTATGTTAGTAAATCCAGCTTTGTCATAATCAGGGGGACTGATATTCACGTAACTTTCTCGCATACTCCCCAATAAAAATCTTATCCACTTCATCCAGCGTAAAACTATAGAACTTGGCCTTGTATGCCATTGGTGGATCATAGTCGTGATATACTGGTCTTTGGTCCGAATCTAGGACTTTTACCATTTTATCACGCGAATATGTACTTTGAAAGACTTTTTTCTGATCAATTGAAACCAAAATTTATAAAGAGCTATTGTTTTAGTTAAAAGATCACATATTGAATTTCGTGATTAGAATCTATATTTATAAGTTATTGCATTTAATTACGTTCGAATGTTGAGAACTTATTGGGAGGTCATTTCTTTGGCAAATTGGTTCATCATTTGATAAGAATCTACATTTTAGCATATATGTTGGACCTGTGTACCAACTTTTTCCACTCTAATTCTTTATGTTTTGTAGTTATCGATTTAACTTTTAGTCAAGCAGTCAGACTAAGAAATTTTTTTTTTCGATTTTGTTCTAAATTTTATAGAAATTCATGCACCAAAGTTCATCAGCTTATCTCAGAAGTTTTTGAATTACCGTATTCATTATCTAGCCAAAACAAGGTTAATTTTTTTTCTTTAACTGACGGAGTTCGGAAATATGGCGATTCTTCAAAACTTCGAGTTGAAATTTTTTGACATTTGCTATAATTTCTCTATTCTTCGTATATGAGGAATTAAACATACACTTCGAACTATTTTGCAGATTTGTTTTCAATGATTTGTGCAGTCTTTTAGTTTAAAATATTGAAAATAAGAATTAGAATCTTTATAGCATTGAATTGCTCCATATTCAAAATCGAAATTATTCTATCAATTTATGTAAAAAGTTGTAGTAAAAGCAAAGCATTTAACTTTTATTACATTATATACGAAACTGCAAATTAGGAACTTTTAAAGCTCTTAGAAAAGTAAATGTTAACATTGAGTAAATAATTAAAAAAGATATTTCTACTTACTTATTTTCATGAAGTTTATTTTGTTGTGTGTCTCAGTATATTTATAATCACACCTTTGGAATCTATAAACGAACAATTTAAAAAATATATAATTTTAAGTTAAACACTGAATAAACTTAAAGTTAAAATATTTGGGTTTCCACAATGACTTTTACCCATTCATATTACTTATCTTGATCAATTCATCTAAGTTAGCATTAAGAGTTTATCCTTTATCCACTTAAAAGAAAAGGACATTACTAAATATATTTACTGATTCGGCATTTTTTAATAAAGCATAATGCATTTCTTGGTAATAAACTAAAATACCATAATGGAATTAAAAGATTAAAAAAATTGAACAAAAACAGACTTTCACGATAAGATTTCTCATAAATTTCAATTCAGTGAAATCGCCGCTCTAATTACTTTGCTTACAGCGTGGGTCATTCATTACACATTTGAAGCTATTCATCCATAACAGTAGTTGGTATGTTGTCAGGTGCAAGGAAAAAAACACACATCAAAATAATGAAATGAAGGTGAGAAAATTCGTCGAATAAACTACCTAATAAGGTCTAAGGCATCAAACAATTTTGAAAAGAAATAAATTATGGATTGAGACTTCACAGCTTGTAATTGCAAATGAATTTACATTATTGCATGAGAAAAATTCAATGGATTTAGCTTTGTTTATGTCTGAAGTAAAAGACAGTATGTTCTTGCCAAATATGAGATACCTGTTGATATCTGATACCAGATTGCGATATCTGTTTTTATTTATTAATTGGCGATTTTTTTACATATTTGGTTTGCTGTTTCAAACCTAATGAGAAAACAAACATGCATACGGCTAACGTTCTTATATAAATTTTAAAATAATTATTTAGAGGATGAGGGAAGGAGAACTTTCAAATGCCTTAAAAATGTTTTCTTAACAATTTAATTGAATTTTCAATTCGATAATTTGTAGTAAGATTGATTTAAACAAGAATTTAAGCTGAGACGAATAGCTTATCATTTTGTCCAAAAATATAACATTCATCAATAGCTTTATTGTAGCTAATATTTTTAAAAATGTCATAACTTGAATTTCGAGTAGAGTTTAACCTTCTGAATACCTTCGCTCTTTGAAATGCAGTTCTTTTAACACCCAAACTGTCGAATGTGAATATGATAGAAGATAAATACTTCCTATTCCCCTTCTTGCAATCAAGTCTACATTTACGTCGAGTATGTTTTTGAGCCGCCATGTTTCTAGTATATAGACTATTGTTGACAAATCAGGGGTCGTGTGTTCATTATGTTTTGTAATTTTTAGCAGTTTAATTTTTTTTTACCAATGAGTATAGTTTTAACTTGGTAACTGAAGAAAGAGATATGATTAGGAAACATAACTTTAAAATGTTGTTTGCATAATCATTAAAATTAAAAATAATAGCTGCGTCATATAATTTAATTATTCAAAAGTTGTCATTTAATCATTTTAAGAATAATTAATCTAGATAACTCAATGTAAACATTTAATACATTATTAAAATTAAGAGATTTTTTAATTTATTTAAACTTAAAGAAATTTGTCTTCAAAGCCATTGCTTAGATTTATTTCTTAGCATTTAAAATGAATAAAATTGAGTGGATATTAAGACACATTTAGGCACATAAAAAATAACTTCATTTCCAAAGTAATTTACCAAAATTTATTAACTATTTTAGAATTTAAAATGATAGATTAGCACAAGATGCAACATAGTGCAGATAATATTTACACTGGAATAATGTTCCCTTGCTAGCTAACATTCACAAATATTGTAGATATACCGACCCACGTAAAAATGATCGAAACAAATGATCACTAGTCTTATATAACATGGGATTTCCGGCCATGTGTCAATTAAATACATGTCTTGACCTTGAGTAGGGCAACGGAAGTATCACTTTCACTTGATACGTAGAATTGATTGCGCAGTAATTTTTACACAGCTTCATACGTGGAATGGTATCAGGAAATAAGAGAATATTTTACTATGGGCTAAATTAAAATAACGTTTTAGAAATTAATTTGGTTTAAATTAAGAGTGTAAAATATCATTACACACACACACACACACACACACACACACATATATATGATTGTTTTCCTATCACAAATAAATTTTAATCATTATTTGTGATAGGAACATTTATATTATAACAGATGATGACAGACAAGATGAAAATTTTATATTATAATAGATTCTACGATGAATGTTTTATTTTTCATTAAAAACGATGGTGTTAAACGTATTAATGATAATACAATAATATCCTATATAAATATAATATTTCTCTAATTTATAAATTATTTGAAGTGCATAATTCTTTAAATTATAAAAAAAATCAAATACAACAGTAATTTTTTAACTGGCTGGAAATTATTACTTCCTAACGAAAAAGCGTATTATGAAATAAAGCTCATATTTTGTGGCATAATTGCATGTTTTTTTTTCTAAGAGACTTTAACAGAAAGGAAAAATAAGTATTTTTTCATGCAACTTTCCCAACAATATGCCTTTAAGCTTTCAAACAGTCTGACCTGGAGAAAAACTTTATCAAGTTTATTTGCCGACAAATTGGAATTTGATTCTAGAAAACTCCTAACATTATCAAAGAGCCTGAAAAATTCGACAAGTAATACTTTTCTAGGAACGATGTTCTTCATTAGATGGCAAAACTAAAAAAAAAAAAAAATGGTACTATTTTCTGATAAACAACACAAAAAATTGAATATCTTTACTAAATGCCTGTTTCGATTTTAACTATAAAAAAACCCGTTTTATAATCAACCCAGTTTTCAATAAGTTATGTTTATTTTGTCGTATTTTATTTAATTCTTTGATCCAAATGACTTCAATATTTTTGCAAATTTTTATATAATTGCTGCAATTTGTTTTTTTTTAAGATTAATGTTTTATTTAGAGTATTATTGTGAAACTACTTGATACTATCCGTGAATCCAGACTGCGGATTTTGTTTTTTGAAACATGTGTATAGTCTCTTAATACCAATGGAATTCCCTAAATAAATCATTAAAATTTTATAATTTCTTATACTCTATAAACTTTTTAAAAGTCTAATAATAAACTCTGTAAAATAAAAAAAAAACTCTAAAACTAATAAACTCTATAAAATTCACAAACTAACAAATAAAATGCATGCAAAAAGTTATAGAATTGAAAGTTTTTGCTCATGCATGTATCTGCCAACTCAACTGAACTCGGCAAAGCTACTGATCTGAAACCAGCTCTGTCCTTGTCATTGAACGTAGACAAATCTCCTCATCTTATCTCAATAACAACCAGTCCGGCAAAGATTCAGTCCCATGCCAGTCCAATAGTAAAACTGTTTTTATATTCCTAGTCATATGACAACGCCTATTTAAAGCTTTCTATTTCATAATTGAGGCACTCAAAAATCGTTGAAAAGTATGTTTTATAAAACTTTAAAGTCCTTGCAGCACTTCAATATGTACTCCATATTTTTTATGTTTTTTATTTGTCTTATCTATAAAAAAGGTAACTTTTCCGCGCTATTACAAATTAAAAATCAAAAGTTGATTGTTTCGCTAAAAAACTTTAAAATATATAAAAAAAATTACAATTTTTTGAAACTGTAACGTCTTTGCGGCACCTCAAGACCTACTCCAATATATTACATATTTATAATTTATTTTATCTACACCAAAATGCAACTTTTCCGCGCTATTGCAAATTAAAAATCAAAAATTGATTTCTTCGTTCCACCCTATTCTACAGATCTCAGATTGCTCCATGAGTGATTTTTTTTTTGCAAATGAAAAAAAGAAAAAAAAAAAGAAAGAAAGATTAGAACCTTTTCTTTTACTTTTCCAATCAGGTCTTCCATGACCTGATTTTTTTTCAAAAAATGTAGAATATCATCCAAACTTCTATAAAGTTTCGTTTCACTAAATTTAGAATTAGTGTCGTTTTTAAAAATGATATTAAAACATTGAAACATGTTTATAACGTTTTGTTAAACTTCAATACTTTTGTTACAAAACAGATGTCTGAATCCATGACAAACTATACCATAATTGAGGGAGTGAATGATCCGAATATTTATTATGATTAATCTTAAAACACACAGTTAAAATACCCATTGTTAAATGAGATAAAATAAATTGTTTTGATTTTGTTCATATTTATATATTTCTTCTAGGTACTTATCATAAAAAATGAAATATAATCCTATTTGTAAGCTAAATAGAAGAAATCCTTTTTTTTTTTACATGTTTGACATCTTATCTTTATTTATAATTGGATGCTTATTTTCTTCAATTATGTATTTATGTATTCTATGGATTCAAAAGAAATAAATACAAGCATTTAGATATAAAGGCTTCTAAAAATCAATTTTGATGCAAGTAAGTAAAAAATATAAAACAATGTAGTGAATAATTTTATTCATAGATGAATTTGCTTATTTTCTGAAATTATGTATTCATGGATTCTCTAAATTAAAAAGAAATAAAGACAAACATTGAGATATAATTGCGCCTCAAAAACAAACCAAAATATATATATATTTTTTTTGACGTAAATAAGTAAAAAGTATTAAACAAAGTAGTGAATAACTTTATTTATAGATGAATCTGCTTATTTTCTGCAGTTATGTATTTATGGTTTCAATGAATTTAGAGGAAATAAATACAAGCATTGAGTAAGAAATGCATCTCAAATTTCTTATTCCTCTTAAAATGTCGCAAATTTCTCTGAGGCATAAATCTTTTGATGTCCTTCTCCGTTATTCAATTCAGTCGATTCTTGTCTTTTCCTAAAAGACAGGCATTGGTATCATACACAAAAATAGAATTTAGGGATTTGCCAAAGACCTGATAAATTTTATTATCTTTCATGAACTTCCTTCCGTCAAGAAAGACTGCATTTTAGAAAAGCGCCTTACTTTTCATATCTGAAAAAAGAAATATAACTCTGGCATCGGCATTTCAATGCTGTTCCAAGTTAAGATTCAGATTCAGAATCTTGATGACAGTTAAGCTGATATAAATTCTACATAATTATATTACACTATGAATGTACAATTGATCAATGAAGTTGAATTCAAATAATTTTGAATTCGAAAACTTAAGTACTACTGAAAATAGTCGTTTCTGCGAAAGTTACTGAAAATAATTGATTTCTTTACTTGTATTAAAATCTGAAGTTTAAAAAAAAATGCTCATCAATTTTGTCTTTACTATTTAAAAGAAATCGTTTCAAGTAATTTGGATATCATTGGTTTTTTTTTATGCTGTCATTTTTCTGAAGGAGTGACTGAATAAATTCATATATAAATTGTAATTTACAAATAAAGTAAAATAAGAGAAACTCACTACATCTTCACTATCTTTTGCAAATCTTCTTTTCACAAACTGTACAATGTAATACCGACTTTGTCTTAAAACTGTACAAAAATATTACTACAGATAATGAAGAAATTTTTTATTTCAGTTTATAAATTAATTGATAAGTATGTGTATATCAATAAAATCTTAATTCTTTATTTTCTAGATTTTTTCTAGATTCTTTTAGACTTCTTCTGGAATTTATAGATTCTTTCTCTTGATATTTGGTGACAGTTTACATATGATGATTCCCAAATTCATTGCCATTTCATGTACAAAATTGTTAGAATAAATATATTCCGTTGTAAGTATAAGAAAACATTTACTTTAACATTTTCTATCTGCAATTGATTAACGGACAATATATACTCAGATTTGAAAATCCTTGAAAAATAATAATTAAACTGTAATTCATTTTTCGTTTAATTCTGATCAAGGTATGTTATGCAGAACCCAAAATTAACAAAACAGTGAACAAATTTGATACAAATAAAAGAAATGTTATAATAAAATTGGTGAGAAGTTTAAGGTTTTTTTTAAAGAAGAAGATGAATTCGTTACATACTTAAAACTAACCCCAAAGCTTTATTTTACAAAATAACAGTTTCCCAGGTTCTTTGTTGTATTAAGTAGAAAATATTTGCAGATACGACATCTTTCTTCCTTTGGTAAACAAGTTAGCGAGCACTTTCTTAACTTGCACGAAAGGCAATCGCAACTTAAGTTTCTTTTGGGACCACCAAAATAAAAATGAACTATATTTTCTACTAATCCAAAAAAGCCGAGAAAAAAAGTTAATTGTAAAAAGTGTGTTACCTTTTCCTTCTTATTGTCTTGCAATTCTTTAGGCAGTTACAGTTACGACGAGGATGAATTTCTTCCTTTAAAATAGTTAAAATAACTGAAAAAGTTACTCTACATTGCTTGTAAGGGAAGGATAAAAAAGAAACTTTATGTGTTCTCTCCAGCATAGGCGATGTTGGCTGAATAACGATTCAATATATTGGTAAAGAATGTTTATTTTCTTCGAATGTTATTTTCTTTTCATCTTTTTTCTTTTTATTTGCGAATTTTTTTGGTGCAAAGAAAGCTATATCAAGGGAAAGTTGAAATAGTTATACAAAATAATAAAAAGTAAGGTTAGAAAAATCATGAACGACCTAAGTAGTTAGAAATGTTCTTTTTATCCATAGATAACAATTTAGCATTCTCAGAAGCAATTTATGAATATTTCGAAATGACTACGTTTGATTATACCAAGTGATGTTTAAACATTTGCCCATATTATAGGCATAATAATTCAACAGCTTATATACATATTAGTAAATGCATTCTATTTCAAAAGTTCTCAATTTTATCATTAAAATAAAACATTCATTAGTAAATTTATATGATAGAAATTTCTTGCTCACTCAATACATTTTTAAAATTACACGCTATGTATATGTTTCTAAAAAATATGCTATTCTCTGAGTAAAAATATGAGAAATAAGAAATAAATGTCTTGCGCACTCAAATTTCATAATATCATTTTTAAAATCAAACCAGAATTATATAAAAGGAAACTGACAAATACTCCTTGCCATGGAAATCTTTTATTGTAATTAAGAAAAACAATTTCTCTGCCCATTTTCATCTCATTCCTTTTAGCGAAATGACCTACTTTAAAATGTAATGAACACTTTCACAAAAACGCGCATTTAACACTTTTATTTGGCAATTTTTATTTTCTCGTACACGAACTATAAAAAGTGAAAGAAATGTAATCGTCAAAAAACTTTTAACTGGGGATTTTCTTAAAGTTTCGTATATCAAACTTCCCTGAAAAATTGCCAAAAATAACACGTGAATTTTTTCGCAAATACATATTTTTGGAATTATGCCCTCTGCACTTGAACACAGTAACATAAAAATGCTTTGAGCTAGGGGAAGAAATTTAACACGCGGTCTTTACATCAAATTTATGGATTTCTATCAAATTTTGAACAAAAGCTGTTTAGAGGAAGTCTATCCGTCTGGCAATCCGATTATAAGTTCATACATTAATTACGAAACAAAGAAAAAAGAAGAAGAACATTCGGTACACAGATGTAACATCTAAAGTATAGAATCAAATGGCGATCCAAATGGCGATCAAAACAAATCAATTTATCGACGGAAGGTCATGGAAACGACCCTCTTTGAAATGTTCTTAGAAAGGCTTCACATGCCTCAAATCCATGTGGGCGAGTATCAAAAACTAACAAAGCAAGCGCAACAGGTATTCAATTAAAAAAAAGGAGGACATTAGCCATGGTATCCTGGTGATTCGGACAGATCCGTGACTTCATTGAACGGCCGTTTAAGGCTTTTCTTTGATGATGCAGTTGAATGTACTCATTTTTGATGTGGATGTTTTAATTTGTAATTTTGGTTAAATCAAGCTTGTAATTCATCCAAGCCCCCATCCACCTAATTAAGATTCAATGTCATATCACTAAGAGAATATTTGCTGCTTGAATTCAATATAAAAAGCAAACATTGAAAGTTCGGTTTAATAGTTAATAAGGTGAATGAATTTTATTAAGTTTAATAGTTAATAAAGTTCTTTGTTCAGAAGAAACACGCATAAATAAACTATGGAGCAGAAATCCAATTATAACATCAGCCAAAAAGTTAATTTAAACATTTTATTATTAAAGTTACAATATATTTGCTTCAATATTTTAGTATTAAAGTTACAATGTCAATTGATATATTTCATAGTTATTTTGATGAAGAATATAAAGTATTGAAAGAATTTCAAAGTAACAAAAGAATTTCAGAATAATATTTACATTTTCTTTTCGATCAAAAACATTTTCCCTGAAGAATCCGTTTAAATTAGACTTTTGATGCACTATGTTAAAAGGCTGCTCAAGCAGAACTTAACTTTATTACAAATTTTCTTTCAACATTCATTAATTCTTTTATGAGTACTCACGCTAAAAAAAACTAGTTTTAGCATAATTGGATTTTTTTTTTTTTTTTTTTTTTACATTTTCCTCCAAGAAGAATAGCAATTTATATTTATATTAGTAAGTCAACTCTCTGATGGAAAATTTGCTGATAAAGCAGATAATATATGAAAAAGTATTACCTAATTTGCATATATTATTAAATGGCAGGAATAAAATTATAGAACTAACATGATATTTTTAAGTATTTAAATATTTAAATAGAAACAGTTCTTCTACTTCAGCAGAATATTAGGTGCATTCATATATTAATATCCATGAAAATGCAGACTACATAAGAGTTTCACATTAATAAAACTACAAAAAACTGTAATTTAGGGATAAAAGAAAATAGATTTTTTTTTCTAAAAAGTGGATTGTTGACTGCTTTAAATCAACTTGATTTCTAGATGCTTTGTATAAGCCAATATAAAATAAAACAAAAAAAATATATATGTTTCTTTTTTTTCTTACTGAAACTCGATGGAAATTATGAATTACCAGCCGCCTTTGGTGACCAGCCGGTTCACCAGTATTACCGCTCGCTACAATTTTCAATTAAATATTTTAAGTAACTGGTCTCTTAATAGATTCTCAAACAAAACAATTTTAATCTTCAAATTTTGATAGTCATACCAAACTTATACTGTTGTTTAGATCGTTTCGTTCAATTTACTCTATATATTTTGCTAATTTGTTGTCATTTCCGGTAAAACGTCAACTTTAATTTAAAGTGAAAATGATGAAATTGCAATAAATATAAAGATATTTTTTAATAAAACCAAGCGTTTTATTTTATTTATCATCTTTATTGTTATTTATTATTATTATTGAATATGAGTATTGCAAACAGAATCCCTCGGTATTTAAGTCTTATGTTAACTACACAATATTTTTCATAGTTTATGTAATATCTCAAACAATAATTCAACAAAAATTTCTCAAATTCTGCATAAAATTCAGTTTTTAGTTTTGCTTTCAAAAGGATTGAAATGAAATTAATAATAATATTTTGTTCCGGCCTATAAATATATTTCAAAAATTATGGAGTCTAAATTTAATGCAGTAAGGTATCATATTCTGAGAAATATTCTGGACACACCAAATTTTAAATAAATGAATGAATGTTTCTATTTTCCACGATCAACTAAGACTTATTTATGAAGTTTTAAATGTTAAAAATTTAGAAAAACTCAACATTTTCATAATCTTAGGCCAATTAATCTTCAGAAACCTCCGCGCTGATTGGCGTATTTTCTTTCAAACGATAGATGGAAAATCTAAAATTGTCTTTTTTTAATTGAATAGTGATATTCAAATATTCATAAATCAGCCAGTTTAAGTGATTGATTTAGTTGATTGGAAATTAACTCTTTTTTATTGAAAATATTAGTGTTTCAAGAACATTTTGTTAATCGTGATCTCCACAGCAGAAGCTTTATGTAAAATCAAAAATTCGTTATTTATTAGAACATTTATTGAATCAAGTTACATAAAATATAATCATTTTCAATTTAGACCATTTTAGCAGATCTGTGTCTTACTAAAGGTTTACAAATTAGCTGTGTGGCCCTGATTTCAATGGATATCCTGTTCATATTAATAAAAACTTGCCTTAAAATAAAACTAATTTATTGGATTAATAATATAGAGTGTGTAAAAGATCACAAAATAATTTTTCTTGAATTTATTTTCTAGAAAAAATAATATTTCATATTTGTTTCATTTCCTACAGAAACGTGCCGAAAATTATATTTTTGCAGATTTCATTTCCAAAATGATTTAATTTATTTTTAATTGGAGCTTTAATCAATGTGTTGGCAACACTTTGAAAAAAGCCGATTTTTTCCCATGAATGCGAAACATGATCGTGCAACTTAAATTTTATTTTTATTTTAGACGAAAAAAATTGTTGAAAAATATAGTTAAAATATTTATTTAAAAATTCATTAAAAATAGAAATTTAATTTTACGGTTAAAACATTGGTATCGTTTAAAAGATAAATTTTTGATCTTTAACTTCATGTAAAAATCTTTTTGTGCGGTAATAGTTTCGGAAGTTATTGCAGAAACACGCCAAAATGTTGCTTAGTTTTTAAATAAATAAAATTATAATTAAAAATTCGAAAAAATAACACCCAGGTGCACATTACCGGCGTCCAAGTTATACACGTGCCAAAGTTGGTAGCTGTAGGTTGAATGGTCTGGCCTGTAGAGCGACAACACACACACACACACACATTGAGCTTTATTATAAGTACAGATATAGATAGATTTAAAAAGAAAGCGATGCAAGGGTATGTATAATTTATTTAACTGTGACTTCTGTTGGAATGCCCATTAGTGATTATTTTATATTAATTATATTATTCTTTCGACTATATTTTGACGTATTGTTTTTTTTCAAATAGAAAGTAGAAATTACAATACAAATACAATACATTCAAAACAAAAAAAATAAAGAATGCATTTAATTTCTTTTTTTTTTCATTACTGAAACTCGATGGAATAAGTGGATTATTGAAAAAGAGAGATG
>JAPMOR010108399.1:154223-197706 GCA_026543865.1 Argiope aurantia | reverse complement strand
GGATTATTAAAAAAAGAGAGATGCAAGCGTATGTTTAATTTATCTAACTGTGGCTTCTGTTGGAAAGTCCATTACTTATGATTTTATATTGATTATATTACTTCTTTCGACTGTATTTTAAAGTATTGTTTTTTTTTTGCAGTAGGAAAAAAGAAACTAACAATAATTTATTTTTATGATATTTCAAAAAGAAAAACAAACTGTCCAAAATTAAATTTCTGAAAAAAATTAGAATATATTTTGACATACTGTCCCTTATTTTCCTTTTCTTTTCAGCAGAAAAAAATTACTCTGTATTATTCGTAGTGATATTGCATAAAGAAAAATAAACTGCCCAAAATTAAATTTCTAAAAAGGATTATAATATAATTTGACTTACTGTTTCTTCCTTGCAAATACAAAAAAATCAATACAAAAAAATTGATTACTTGTATTGATATTTCAAAAAGAATAACAAAATGCTCAAAATTAAATTTATGAAAAGATTTGAATGGATTTTGACGTACTGTTTTTTTTTCTTTTCTTTTAAGTAGAAAAAGTTTATAATACATTACTTGTAGTGATACTGATAAAAAGAAAAAAATAAATAAACAAACTGTCTATCAAAGTAAAATTTCTGTAAAGGTGTAGAATAAATCATGTTTCGTAATTTTTTTGTTATAATATATTTATCTACCAATAAAACTTATCTGGAAATTTTCAAATTGTGTTATTCGTAAATAGACCAATATGACACATTTTTTTCAATTCATGATAAATTTGAGTAACCTAGGCATCTAATCTCTCTATATCTCCATACTATCGGAAATATCCTGTAATTTCTAAATAATTACATACATTTTAAACTATTAAAAAAAGTTATATTAAGCAAAATAATTTTAAAAAATGTGCAAACATATATAGGGGATATTAACACGAAAAAAAACATGTTTCGAACTTGTTTCCAGTTTCTAGAATTGAAACTACATGTGATTGAAGTAGAATGAAAGACAGAATGTATCATGATATGAGTAGGAAAACACAACAATTATCTTTGATCTAATTAAAGAATCTTCGGAGGTAACAGAATAGAAAATGCCCCCAAAATGGAGAAAAGTACATACTATTTGCATAATTAATTATTTATCTCTTTATTGTTTCATCATTTTATCTTTTTGCAAATGAAAGAAAGAAAATTATTATTTCCCTTATTCATTTCATTTCTCTTGATTTCGAATATAAATGTACAAAAAATTGTTAGAAATTTCATGATTTTTGTAAATTTATTGAGTTTTATTCATAAATTTCACAAATTTTTGTTTATACTATTAAAAATTTCAAGATAAAATTAATACTATTATAATAATGGTTATGTTGTTGCTTACCCCCCTTGGATTGAACACCGATTCTAACCAAGACAAGAGATAGGGAAAAAAGGGGTGCAGTAGCTTCTGAGGTTAAATACCCCTGAGCACTCAAGGACAGAAGTTTGACTTTTTCTCATATGAAGTTGACATTTCCACACTCGATGCACCACCCCTTTTTACGACGGATTCTTTCACACGCCTCACGGATGGAAAGTGGGGCAAAGAAAAGCTAAAACAGAACCATGACTCCAGCCCAGGACGTCCAGGTCACGGGGAAGACGTGCTACACCTAGGCCAGGACGGCGGCCAAGTAATTGTTATTAATAGGTTAAATATTCATGAAAATTCAGATTAAACTATTTGTTTCTAACTTTATAAACATATAGACTTATCAATGTATTCTCGAAATTGATCGAAATTACCGCATTGAAAAAAGAATTTTCAGAAAACCAATTAAGAATCAGTGGAAAATAAAGCAGCCAAATAAAATAAGTCGAAAAGGAGAGTAAAGAAATAAAAGAAAGTAACCAAAAAAGAAGGAAAATGCACTTGGCTTATGGCCAGTACTCAAACAAAGAAGGCAGGCTTGCAAAGAAGGTAAATATAGAAAATGATGTCATTATCATTAATCTGCCAGGCACAAAGAACATATAGCAGTGCCAAAAATAATCTGAGGAAGTTAAATAAACGGAACTCAACATTTCTGGTGTATGCTGGAGTGAAGAAAGATTCGACGATTATAAGGAGGAAAATAAATGATCTAGTAATTTAGTGAACTTTTATATTATGTGTGTCAGAAGCTAGTGATTTTTACACAAAGAATACAGCGTGGAGTTTCTATTTTCTTTATTTTATTCTAAATTAAAAGAATAAACTAATTAATATTTACATACATATATACAAATTAAAACCAAATTCTACTTCTTACATACATTTTTTATTATAAAAATGTAGATTGTCGAAATTTTATAAAACATGTTTTATAAGGTTTGTGTTGAATTGAACAAGTAAATAGCCTTACTGACTTTCTTAACATGCTGTTTATTATTACAGAATGTAATGAACGTCATCTTAGTACAAGATTACAAAAATGGGAAGTTTTAAGATTAAAGCTAAAAATTATAAAATTAATAATATTTAGGATGTTTCTAATTTGGTAATGATATCAATATTATTATCGTGTCTAATTACAGCTGGTTTTATTTAAAAATTAAATTATGTTATAGTTATTCGCCCCTTTTTAATGATGCAATTATTCAAGAAAATTACAAGATATTTGATTAAAATACAGCCTTCTGTTTTGACACAAATATGATAACAAAGAATTTTTTGTATTTAATCTTATTCCTTTCATTTTATCACATATGTTTTCGTGTTTAGATGGTGATTTTGAATCCTAAAATCGTGAAACCTTCGTAGATCACTTAATACTTCTATAATAGACTTTCAAACTTCTATGTTTTAGACTAGATGGTGGCTTGTTTATGATTATTTTTGTTGGATCTTGAAACGTTTTTAAAAATAAACTTTTGCTATAACATAAATTAAATTCAAAAATTTAAATGCACACAGTTTTCTAGAACTACGATTTTTTTATTTCTCACCTTTGTAAGCAAATACCTATCAAATGCATTCTACTTTATCTTAAATATATTTTCTTGGTTCTTTTTATGTTTCTTCGAATTGTTTCTCATTGCTTAAGTTCTCTGAACTGAAGCTGGAAAATCTTTAATCCTCCGTAGATATAAAAACATGGTTTTTAAAAGAATAGTATTTAAGATTTAGCTTTTTCTTTACCTTTTAGCTTTTAATTAATTGTATCTATGCAAGTAAAAAGGATTTAACTTGCATTGCCATCATACACATTAAAGAATGTGGTTTTGATTTATCTAGAAACAAAAATAGTCAGTAAAATGTAGATAGGAAAATTCTGGTCATGCAAGCGCATAATATGTGGAAAAAGAATACATAGCTGCCAAAGGAAACATTAAATCGGAACACATTAAATACCTAGAAAAATGTTTATTATAGAAACTTACAAATTTGGCTCAAAGTGACCACCAGCTTGATGTTCCAATAATTGCATGCGGTACACGAGTTTTCGACGGTGGCTCGCAGCATATCGGCTTTTATCCGTCTAATACGTAACGTTATTTGATCTTTTAAAGTAGGAATGTCAGGAACATATCCTTGATACACAAAGCCTTTAAAGTGAACCAGAACCGCCTCACAACCTGTAATTGCCAAGAGTCAGATCAGTGTCATCAGTTAATAGGTGTTATCTTATACGGATAAAATTTCAGGATTTTAAGAAATATCTTCTGCATCTTCAAGAACGGGGTACGTGATATCTGTTTGTCGTGAGATTGAACATATATTGCTGATAGCCTGCTTATTAGCTATCGCTTGATCCGCAGCGGAGGTTGCAGCTTCTTCAACCTGTTCCTGCTTGATAACTTTACGTCCTCGGCCTGGTTGCCCACCAAGAATTCCTGTTGTTTCAAATCTTTCAACCATTCTTCGTAAGTTAGTTATGATCATCTCTCCTCTACGTAGCTGTTTTAACCGCCGGTATTCACGAAGCACTGGCATTTTCATCCCGCTGATGAAACAGCTTGACTAGTAAGGCGCGTTCACGTTGTGACAACGCAATCGACGGGCGAATTTTTGCAGAATGACAAAAATTCCCGCAACCCTTCTTTATATCTTCCATGGCATGTCACAAAGTACCCGTATAAGCAAATTACTTAATCGAGTTTTCGATCGCAGCGCAAGAAATTCCCCTTATAGGCGTTTTTCGGTATTAATTTTTCCCCCTTATAAATCAAAACCGCATACTTTAATGTGTATGATTGTTATATTTCGTCCTGTACAGAACACGCTACAGAGCTCCGAACACCTCCTGTTATTTCTTGATCACCCTGTATATATATTTGAATAGATTTGAAAAGTTGTTAAGAAATAAGAATTTTAAATATTTTTTTAATTATTTTTCTAGTTTATTATTTTCATCAATATATACACATGTCACGAAATTAATTAGAAAGAATATAGAACAAATAATTTCTAAAAAATATTTTATGTACACAAATCATCAAATCTATAATTACACTGCCGTTCATTCACTCACAAAATGTTTATTATTACTCTTCTGGCACTAATCCATCTACTAAAATGAGTCTCTCCACAAACCAAACCTTTAGCCGTCTCTGTACAGAAGGAGATCTTTAAATCAATGTTTAATCCCTCCCTTGATTGTCATCTAAGTCTTCTGTAATTCCCTCTCATCTTAAGACCGAATTTAAGCCCACCCTTAAAGCACTTCTTAAGCCGTCTGGAGATCGGATCTCGAAGTATAAAATTGGAAGAAATGGGAAGAAAAGAAATCTTTCCATGCTGCTATCTTTGAAAAGAAATCCATTTCGCTTTGAAAAAAAGGGATTTAAAAAATACACTTTGTGTTACTGTTTTTTTCCTACCAGTTTGAATAATTGAACTCTTTAATATTGCTTTTTCTTTCATTTGTTAAATAACTCTCTTAGTTGAAATATAGGGCCAGTATATAATATTGCCACTGAAATTATCCATATGCTTATGATATATATTTTTGTGACTCATATTTAGGGTTTTAGTTTTCAAGTAATAATTTTACGTCTAAATGCAAAAATAATTACTGAAAAAATGTAATATATATGTTTGATAAAGTAATCAAAGATAAGATAACAAATCCTGCAGAAATATAAAACATATAATTTGAAACATTAGTGAAGCAGCATTCAAACGAAATCAGGAAGAAGTCTCATGAAATTTTTAATTGTCTTAAAAATACTTGTCTAATATTTCAAACTATTACAAAAATGTGACATAACGAAATGATTGCGTTAATGGAGAAAAAATGATTTATAATAAGCAACTATATGGATCGATAAATACATTAGACTTTAGTCTGCTGATAACACTGTTAAAACTTGTATCTGGAAATTAGTGACACTCCAAAACCAATAATTAGCTGGGCATTTTTTCCAAGTATATTGGGCTATATTAAAAATGATTTAGTAAATGCGGTTTTCTATGTTTTAAATTATCTACTAAAATGAAATTACGCTATAGAAAGATTAAAAAAATTAATTAAAATGTATACTTTTTGTAAATATTTAAAATTAAACCATAAATATTTTATTTACGAGTTGGTTTTTTATTATCATACGGTTGAATTTTAGTAAAAAATAATCAAGATATAATAGAACAACATTCATTAATATAATTCACTGAACACCTTATTGATAGCATAACAGTTAATGATAATATTTTATTGTCTATACTCACCAAAGTATTTGTTTCTGCTTTTTTAAGGCAATCTGTGAGTTCCTATTTAATATATGCTGTGAATTATTTAAAATTGGAAAATATTGGCTATTTTGTCGTGGCTCATATGGCGTGTACAGTTTTGATGGGTCAGGAAGAATTAATTATTGTGGAACATTCAGTGAATCCTTTATAATAATTCACAGTATCTGTGAACAAAATTTGAAAAAATGTTTATTCTGCAATTTCAATTTCTACAACATACAAACTGCATTTTTATCATTTGTATTGATTTTTAACGACCAATCTAATTTTACAAAAACAATATTACCAGTAGCCTAGGACTCCATCATGACATAAGACGGAAAGTTAGTTGAAATTTTAGAATACTTACTTCTATTTCGTTAACTTTATGACTAATTGCAATTTCAGTGGTGAAAATATTTTTCTTTTAAAAAATGTTTTTTTAACAATTTTCAAAAAAGTTCAAATTTTTATAAAAGGAATATATTGCTGAATTTATAATTCTAATATTTTTGTGAGAAAAAAAAGGCTAAAAATGCTACCCATTGTTGGGAAAATTACAAAAATTAAGTTGTAACTATTCGTAATTTCTAGGCTGTTAATTTACTTTCTTTCGGAATTTCTCAGTGGATCTAATTCAAGGTATATGAGACACATAATTTCAATAAAAGTTTAACTATAATTTTGAGTTTTTTCTAATTAAAATATTTTAGAACATCATACGATAATAACAATACGGTAAAAATGCGAATAAATATTTGTAATGTAAATTCCCGTAGGTGGCAAGTGAAAACTGTTTTGTTAAAAATTAGAATAAATATTTAATCAATTATTTTTCACATATTTCAGGTAATCTTATTTCGTCGCTTCATACTTCCTGTTTGTTGTAAGAATTTTAAATATGTAACAGGCTGAAAGTTACAGGGAGTAGAAAATTTAATTTAATAAAATGCATCTGTCGATGTCTGTATCAGTTTACGAATATCAAGTAAAAAAGAAGTAACTTCTTTTTTAATAATTCTTCATAGAAAATATGTGAGTTAAACGAGCTTGACATTTTTCCTTTTTGACGTTACACTTTATTGGATTATACATTATTTTTAAACGAAAGAAAATAATAAAACTTTATTTATTGAATACATAATGTAATGCATATCGTAAACCGTAGGTGCATCTAAAAAACAATAAGTGGGACATTCATATCAGAAATTTCAAAGAAATATAGTTATTTTTTAGGATATTAAATACATTATGTATATTAAAAAAAACATCTCATTTGTTTACATTTTAATGAAAACCTTAATTTTAAATAGAGGGATTACACAATTCAGTATCTTTAATTTCGTGAATTACACTTTGGTATACTACATTTTCATTAATCAATAGTTTATGCATATATTTTTAATATTACCTTTTCTTAATTAATTTTTAAGTGAAAGAACAACTTAATTATAAAATAAAAATAAAGGTGTACTGGAAATTTGGAAATAATGCTTCTTTCAAAATTTTATGGCTATCCAATTAATTAGCTAGATATAATTTTTGGACGATAAATTAATTATATCATTACAAAAGAAAAAACGAGTATGAAATAAAACATGCTACATTTATATCAATTAATCCTTTGTCCAGAGGTTGGCGTATAGAATGCACTCGTGGATGCGTATTGTTACGCCAAATAAACCACGGCGAAGGGGGAAATCTCAATACCTTTTAATCAACCATCTTCTAACCTCTAATTAGCATTCCCCTTGCTTACTGCAATAGTCTTCATTGATCTTGAAATAATTAGTTCGATCTGGTCACACATGCAACCTCGTGGAACTATCATTAACGCATTTGACACATGAACTGGATGAGAATAAAAAAAATCAGGTCAGCAAAATATTCCTACTATGGAATGTACTGCTGTTCCGGAAGAATGAAGCCTTTAAAGTGCCATTTTGTTAATTAAAATAAAATGTTTTTGATTATTAATTTTAAAAAATGATCTTTAAAACTCGTAACACTTAGTTCTATTAATTAATTATTACTTAGATTCATAAAAAATGGTGTCAAGAGCCTAGGTCAGGAAGGCATCAAAATTATTGTGTAGTCTCAAAAACGTGAATTTAATACTGACTAAAACGGAAATAAAATAGAATTTTATGGAATAGACTGACTTAGTGCAAATTTCATGAGACTGTAATGTTGATTTTATGGTTAACAGCAATATCTTATGAATATTAAGCCTAAATTATTAAAAAAAAAGCCAATTCTACATTGGCCAATTAAATGAAGCCAATTTCTCTCCAAATCGCTGTTTAATTCCTACAAGATGATGCAGTTATGGCATTCAAAATAGGATTTCCGCCAGTGCATACATAAATATAATAACTATGCAAGAAAAATATTCCTCCTCACACCAACATCTCCATGTGGATATTGCTGCCTTTACATGGAACATCCTCCTAAGATGAACTCCAAAATAAAATAAAAATCAAAATTGAATCCAATTAATATAATAGACTACAATTTCTGTTTGAAACATATATTTATACTCGAAAACATATATGTAAATGATGTTGGGAAAAGCTAATGCAATGGGTTGTAAAGATTAAAACAAGAAAATATCTATTTTCAATTTGTCCTTATTTATCAATGAAAGAGTCGTATATATTTCCATTCTCAATTTCAACAGTCTAGTAAGTTTGAAAGTTTTATAAATCCCGATATTTTATCTTGTGATTTTTAGGAACCTTCTTCATATCGAATTTTACTTATTTGATTTCCATTTTTGTAAGATTTGCAATTTCGATTTGTAATGTAAGTAAATGCAAGCTTCTGTATTTTCTAAGAAAATTTATTTTTTAAAAACAATTATTTTTTTAAACTAAATCAAAGTTTTACAATAACTGTTAATAAGACTCGTTATGATTAAATGCATGCATTTATTTTTTAATGTCATTTACATTTAAGTGTTAATCACAATTTGTCAACTGAAAAATAATTATTAAAGGTGGACAAAATGTATGAATTCATTCCTAATAAATAAATTATATTTCAAAAATTATGAAAGAGCGTGCACAAACACTTTTGATAAATGACTATCTACATTTCCTTCGTTTTCTATGATTTATTTTGTAAACAACAAATGTACTTTCATAAGACATTATAAAAAATTTCAATGGCCTTAAATAAATAAAATATTTTTGAACAGACCAAGTGTTATTTTTTATTTTGACAAACTGACTTCAAATGATTTGGTATTAAAAAATGTGATTGTCTAGAAATGGATCTAAAAACAATGAGTTCAGCATCAAAAATAAAAAGTCTTATAATAATAAGATAAGCTTTCAATAACCTGGTATAATTCAAAACGCTGCCATTCGGCAGGGTTAATTCTTAGAAGCCAGAATTATTTCTGAGTAAAATTTTGATTAGCATAATTAATTAAAATTGGATTGTGACTATTTCAGCTATATACAGGGTGTTTCAGTGAACCGTTTCAGAAGTTCTAAGAGTTGTAGGGTACATCCTGACAACTCGAAATCATATAGCAATGTGGGATCGGAAATACTTTCCTGAAGCGGTGTTGCACACAGAAGCACCATAAGAAAAATATATCGTAAATGAGAAATTGTTTTAATAATACATGCGATTCTTTCAACGAGCTCCTTAGCAGTGTCAACAGGGGCGTCAAAAACTACCGATTTCATATAACCAGAGAAATAAAAATCAAGACATGACAAGTCGGGTAAACTTTGGATCGGACATGGGGGTCCCGTATCATGTTTTGATTTTTATTTCTGGGGTCAAATGAAATCACTAGTTTTTAACACCCCTGTTGACACTACTGAAGAGCTCGTTGCAAGAATCGCAGTAGCTGCTGGAGAGATTCGAGATACGCCTGGAGTATTCCAGAATGTTCGGATGTCCATACGTTGGAGATGTGAGGCGTGCATTGTAGTCTGTGGAAGAAACTTCGAACACTTACTTTAATCCATGTACCTTTTGTTTCTTTTCATGCATTATTAAAACGATTTCTCATTTCCGACCCCACATTGCTATATGATTTCGGGTTGTCAGGATGTACCCTACCCCTCTTAGAAGTTCTGAAAAGGTTTACTGAAACACCCTGTATTAAATAAATCAAAATAAACTTGTTTTCTTTTGATGATTTGCATATAATTATATTCTCATTTCCAAAAAATATATTAAGATTTCTTGGCAAGATTCATATCCTGGCAAAAGTTACAATTTCCATCAATGATATGGCAACATTTAATCCATAATGCAAAATTTCATAATTTTTTCAGATAAAAACAAATACATATAACATAACTATAAAATTCATTAGTAAACTATAGAAATTCATAAGGAATTTAATATAAAAATGTTTGGATAGTTTAGAGACAGAGCTTAGTAAAGCTGAAAAAATTTTAAATGTAAGTCTAAGGAAAATTTCTAAAATTAGGAATGGAATTTATTTATCTTTTATTTCCAGATTTATGCAAATACTCTATTAAAGTAAATGTATATGAGAAGTCGTTTATCTGACTTAGTTTCAAATGCCTTTTTTTGTCTTAAAACAAACATACTGCCTAATATAATTTGAAAGATAATAGCAGCGCTCTTTAGGGAATCTTAAATGCGAAAGAAGAAAAAATGTTTTATTTCTTCCATTTACTTTTTGCCATATATGTTATCTTTCTTTCCTGCTTACATTTTTCAGCTTTGAATGCTTTCCATAGTTTGGAATTCTTCGATGTTAAAGATTTAACGGCAAATTTACTCTTATCTCATTTCTGTAAATCTCAAATAGCATCCCATTATTTCTATATTTTGATTTTCTTACGAAAGATAAGAGCTTTTATCAGATTTAAATGTTTGAGAAGTAATTTCAAATATATTACTAAGTAAAAAAATGTAGGGTGAAATAATTTTCGGCTAGTGATATGCTGACATAAATATTGCTGATAACAAAGTTTATTATTCAATATCGTTTGCAGTTTTCTTGTGGAATATGTTATATTTTCCATTCATTTAGAAAAATAAACAATTTGGTGTAAATTTTTTAAAATAAAATAGTCTATAAAAAATTAAAAAAAATTATTTTTTAATTAAATTATTTTTTAATATATCTTAAAGAAAGAAATTAGTTATTTGATATTATAATTTTTTATTTGCTTATATATTATCGATAATTTTAATTTTCCTTATGTAATAAAAAATATATATTATAAAATTACTTAAGGCGCAGCAGTTCTTCATTACAAGGTGAAAATATTAATAAGTAGCACAACAAATTTTGATAAGTAAAACATTAAATTTCTATTTTTTTAAAATAGCAGAATCATTATAAATGTATGTTTGCCATACGTTTAGTTATAATAAAAAAAAACAAATTTGATAAATTCGTGTAATACCTGAACTCAGAACTTCGAAGATATTCTGGGATTGTCTGTAACTATATACAAGAATTTGGGTCCATAATTAATATAAGATATCTGTACAGACATATAGGCTAAAGGAAATGGAGAGTGGTAAAATCTATTAAAGAAACAATACATTTCATTTAGTCTATGATCATAGTCACAGTCCCACATAAAATAATAAAATTACTTTCAACGAGAAAGTAAGAGACTTCATGAAAGTATGAGTTTAAGAATTAATTTAAAGTAATTCGTATTTTATTTAAGAATTCAGTCAAAGCTTTTATAAGAATTTGAAAGAAAATTATGAAAAACTTTTTTTAAATAAAAGCAATTAATTAAATTAAACCTTAGTGTATGCTTTTGAAATAAGAAAATGCTCATACATGCAATGAATGTTCAGAACAAAATATGAATAGAATTTACTGTTCGCATTCATATAGAAATACGATCATTTTAACATAGAAAAATAATGTTAATAATTAATAAAATGTTAAAAATTTGGATATTGATTTTAGAAATATTCTATAACTTATGTTTTAATCAAAATAAACCTATATATAATTAAAAAAATATAACTGAATATATATATATATATATATATATATATATATATATATATTCAAATATGCATCCTTTTAACAGAAGCAGACATTTTCTTGAAAGCCATTTTAACAGAGAAAATTTTGAACATTAATGCAAGCAAGTGATTTTTATACGGAACTTTACTCAGTGAATGATTAATTATCAGTACTTTATTTATATTTTATTTCTTTCTGAAGAACGCCAATATAATCCCTACAGAAAGAAAAACGTAAGCCCTACCCTAGATGACTACCGAAAGAAAAGACCCAACAATTTACTCCCAGACCTCTTTCAAAAGCATCTATTGTGTGGCTATATAAAAGACCAGCTGATTACTACCTGCTTTCAAGAGAACTAAAGAGACCAAGAAAGGAAAACATTTCTATTCTCGGCTAAGAAATTAGAAGTTGGAGGACAACAGTCTGTCCGTTGTCTCATGCTTTTTCAAAAGGATTATAAGATTTGTAGTAATTCTGAAGTTTTCTGTTCGAACTACTTTAGGGATAAAGAAGCTTTTTGTATAGAATCATTCTTATTTGTTTATTATAGTAATAAGAAAAAAAAGCATTAAATGAGGTATTAGATCTCTTGAAACATAAAAGCTTAAGACTCATTTGGTCGACTTTTTTGCCAGGATAATGGCACAAAATTGAAGAAAAGATTTTCATTATATTAATTTTAATAAACTATTTTTCTTTCTCCTTTCTTTCAATTTCATAGTCTGTTTACAAGATATGTTCGCTACGAGTTTCAGCCTTACAAAGCAAATAAGTAAAATGATATACTTTACAAAGATATTTCTTTTGAAGAGAGAGAGAATAAGTAATATGCATAGATATGAAACTACAGCTCTTCAAAGATAGGACACGAAATTATTAAAACTACAGCTATCGAAGAAGTAGATCTTAAATATTTTATATTTGGTGTTTTTTTTAATTTAAAAATAAAGCCTTTAATTTCAATAAAAATAGTGTTTAAAATGTACCACTTTGTGATTTTATCTTACATGTTAAATTAAGTTCCACAGATGAAGGAAGTAAAAATAGTCTACTGAAAAATAAGTTCTCAAATTAGCCTCACAGAGTTTCAATTATAATAATTATAAAACAAAGCAAAAATTTTAATGTAATAGAGATCTTTATTTATAAAGGTTTATTACTAATTATGACTGGAGGGAATGGATAACCTTACAGATTATCTTATTTTCTAATATCTGCAAAAAAGGCAAAATCATTTTATTGTTGACAAAAATCTTTTTGTTAAAGATTAAAAATTTCGTTTAAATGTAAGATAAAAATTCTCGGTGAAACTCTCATAGTCACAAATTCACTTTATAATTGTACAATATATTCTTCGCAAATATTCATCATTTTTATATCCCATTATAATGAATATTGCGTAATAAATCATAATTAAAATCATTTATTGTTTTCCATATCTTATGATAAAGCAAGTATTAATAATTAAAAGCGATATAGAAAATAATTTAAATAATGATGAATATCCTGATTAACAAATGATAAGGTTTAAATGAAACATGAGACCACTCTATTACTTCTAGAAATGTTGAATAATTTATATATGTAGCTTATTTAAATAGTTTGCATATTTATTATTTACTATTGTTCGTGTATTATCATACTTTATTCAAAGACCATAAAATATTATTAGAATAATTTACATATTTCCAATATAATATCTGTTAGCTTAACCGCAAACTGTTCACACAGCATTAATCTTTATGAGTTAAATGCTAACCAATGTAATAAGATGGATAATGTTTGATGGGAACACTTATGTGCAACTTTCTCACATTAGTAATTTGGAAGTGGGAGTAACTTCAGTGAGTCCATTAAAATAATGCCTCACAGAGAAATGCGATCAACTTTAGGGAAGTTATAAAACTGCCTTTCCTCTAGAACATTACAGTAATGAGAACTATTTGCTCTTAAGAGCAGTAACCTATTCACTTTTGGCATGAAATCTACTTTGAATCGATGAAGAAAGGATGATTTTTATTTGAGTTTTATCGCTTCGGAAATGTTTAATAACATAAATTCCTAACAAGATGGTAATGTAGTTGAATATAGAACATAAATTTTTCAGTACAATTTATTTATACAATCTGTATCTCATATATTCAAGAAATAGAGATATAAATTGAGGTATTTGGAAAGTGATACAATTTTGCAATTTTTTAGAAATTATAAAGAGTACAAATTCAATAACCAGGCATTAACGAAAAAATATCGAGATTGATGTGCTTTTTTTTCATTCGAATAACTTTTATCCTAATCCAATATTAAGAAAAAAGATTTAAATATAGTATCAAAAAATAAGAGACGTTCAAAACAATAATCACTATCCTTTATTAAGGTTATATTCTTTATTATTAAATAATCAAACCCAAGAGAAAGAAAGCTATTTTCATATTTCCAGGAACTTGAAAGAAAACAAATTAATATTTGCAAAATGAAACAATTATTCCTTGAATTTAATGAGCAAGAAATTTCATCCCAAATGGGTCTCCAAGCGTTATTTAATATATAAAACTTTACGATTAATTTGCAAAAACAGCAGTGCTCGGAAAAACTGCCTTTATATCTGTACTTTAAATACATAAATAATTCGTCGAATGCCCTTTAAGCCTTTTCAAAGCGACATTCAAATGTATTACTTCTAAGCAGCAATTTTTTACAAGTTTTTTTTCTTTCGAAATTCATTAAATTCAATATATTTTTATTTAAAAATCACTGTATTAATTTTATCTTTATAAAAATAACTTTTTACTGATTACTGGCACGATATACTTTTTTTTTATTTTAAATATTCAAACTTGCTTCCATAAAGAAGATTGAGTCTTAGCATTTAAAGTCTCTCGCTATAAATGAACTATATAACTGTGCATTTTAAATTAAAAATCATATAACTAATCAAATCATTTACCAGTTTAACTTACTTATTTAATAAAGATGTACTTTTTAACTTAAATGATAAAAAGTGCATTAAAACCCTAGAAAGAGTTTTGTCTATAGTTATAATATTAAAATCGTTTTTAATTTTAAAAAATAAGTTAGAAAAAGAAAATAGTGTCTTAGACTTTTCTAGGAGATTATCTGACATTGCAAAAACTTAAACTAATTACACATTTTTGGAAATCTAAAAAAAATTGGTATTATAACAATTATTTTCTAAACGAAATAAATTTATACTTAAAGTGCAATTTTTCTGTAAATAGGCTAATTAAATAATTAGGCAACAAATGTTAAACACACATATTGAATGAATTTTTTACAATATTATTAATTTTTAAAATTCTTATTATTTTTAAATTAATTAATTTAAATTTGTAAATTCTTATTAATTTTTAAAATTCTAATTCTTATTAATATTTATTTTATTCTTAAATAGCATTTTTTTATTTTTAAATAAATGGCTTTCTGAAATAACTTACACTTTTCAATTAATATACATGTTATTCAATTAATTTCGACTATATAGAATGAACTCCTTGTTCCTTCCTATTACACAAGGAAAGGCAAACGATGAAACGTAAATATTGTTCCACTTTTATTATTTTTTACATTTTTCTAGAATCGACTTAAATATTCAGCTTTCTTATATATGTGTGTCTGTTCATTTTTCTGTATATGATTAATGTACAATATATACCATTTGAAGGAAAATAAGCTCAATCAAAATAGAGGTAAACATAATTGTAATCATTTTAAAACATATCCTGCTGGTGAGGTGTGAACATTGAAACAGGGAGGGTGGCTCATTCATTTCCTGATTACATATCAAAATAACAATGCCCATTTCCAGATATGTTTGCTTTTTCGAAATGGAATGTTATTATAGCAAAATGTAATCTAACCAATTAAACCAAAATCAAATATACAAGATATTTTGCTTAGCTCAATTGTCCTCTTATACTTGCAACTGAATGAAAAAAAATAATATAAGGATGATTTTTATATTATTCTTACCTTATCTCGGACTGAACGAAAACATTTATTTTAATATTTTTATTGGCCTTTTTTTATTCAAAGCTAATAAATAGGGTTAATATCAATTTTTTTAAGAAAACGATTCACAAACAAATTATTAATGGAAGTGTAAAGGAAGCTCTGGAAATTTCCCCGTCATTTTTACATCAAGAAAATGAAGATTGAAGTCAAGAGAATTGCAAAAACATTGGTTTCAAATGTCGATCTCATTTTATTAAGCAACTCTGACATTTAATTCCTTTTCGTACATTATAATTTAGGATGCAATTTGATACAACTGATATCTTTTTATGATTGTAAAGATATCGTTAAGATTTATACGTTTCAACATTTCACATTTGGTGCATACTGTTGAATCAATTCATCATTTAAAGCACGATCACTGAACAGTGAAATTTGTCATTACGATGGATTTATTTTGAAAGTACTGTCAAATTAACTTTCGTCTTATTTATAGAAATGTGCTTGGTTTGAAAAATGAAACGTTATTTTGTCTTCAGTGAATTTAGATTTTATTATTCATTAATTTGTTTCTCTTTTTAAAGTGCATATGTTATTTATTTCTAAATAATTCCAGAAGCATAAGTTGTCCAAACTAAATTGAGCTCGACATTCTATGAGGTGCAAAATAAAATATTTAAAGAATCCTTTGCATATAATTTAATAATTGTAATATCTTTAAACTTTTCAATAGTTACTTTGCGAAATAATATTTCAAGTGCAAAACGCTTAACTTTTCAGTATTCGATGAGTTTTATAGTATAATGATGTACTCTCCATTAATTTGTTAAATAATGAAAATGATTTTTCTTTCTTTTAAGTATTGAGCTATTATACTGCAATAGATTGGATGCTTTCAATCCACTACCGGATTCAAAAGGCTGTAAATTGAAAACTATTGTTTAGAATTAATTCAGAGTTTTCAACGAACTGTATATTACTAAATACTAAAAATAATATTAACATTTAAATTTCGTTTAAAATATTATTTTCATTTGTAAGCAATCTTTGTTCACAGAAAATCATTTGCTCGCATTATTATTATGTCTTTGTATAAATAAAAATTTGTAAGATGCATAATTCAGTTTATCTTTTAATGTTGCATATAAACTTCCTGTCATTATTCAATTTATTTATTAACTAGTTAAAGAGTAGAATTATTAATTGATGACACAATTTAATCGGCATTATTGTTTATTTCATTAATTAAATAAGTAAGTAAAATAATTAAATTACAAATTTTAACGGAAATAACAACGCTTATGACACTTTATTTTTCTTTCCCTGAAGCATTCATCCACACATTATTTTTGAAGTGCATATTCTTAAGTTTAATAAAGAAACATCAACATTCATTGGCAGTTTATTCAGTGGATTAAACAAACATTTTTTGAATATTCTAACAGTATTTTAGGAGATGTTTAATGAATGTAGCAAGAAAAAATTTGGAATAACAGCAAAGGGACCAATAATAATGCAGTGAAAGAAAAAAAAAGTAAATATATATTTTATTTACCTAACATGAGAAAATATTGTAATGAACTGTCATCTCTATATCATACCTTTGTTTACTGCTAATAAACGTAAGATCTGCTAAAGCAACTGTAAAACCTGATGAAGATATTACAACATCTCAACAGCTAATCCATAGGATAGATTTTTGTTTCACAAGCAAGCCTATAATCCCTTTCATTCTGGTAAACATCCATAAACACATTATTTCCCTGAAGATCAATCGCAACCTATAAATATTAGAAAAAAGTTAGGGAATAGTTGAGATGACTCGAAATAAAGGAAAGGATAAATGTAGTTGTACGAGTGAAAAATCTAGGAAAATGTAATGTTATCTATTTTTCTTTTTCTTTTTTTTTATGTCTCGTATGAATAATTTTATCTTGGCGAGGTTTTCTTTTAATATTGTATAGGCACCGATCTTCTATAAAATGGCATTATGTAATTAGTGACAGAACAACTAAAAGGTAATTTATCAGATTCTGATTTAATACTTTTATCAAAATAGAAATGCGAAATAATACAATGATTATTTCTATGATTTCTATAAATGATTTTCTCTCGTGACATACGTTCAAATAATTTTGATTTCTAATTTTTTGACTGAATAATGGAATTACTTGAGAAATGTAACAAATGGAATTGTTATTTAGTTTATTATAACAGTCTTGGATACTTGATTAAAATCGCATTAGCAAAAATAACGGCATAAATATATTGTGCAAACAAGCGTTAGGCATCAATCTGTTTGGAAACAATTGCTGAAAATCATTATAGTTTTGAGAGGCAGGGTTTGAACATAAATGGCAGTATTTGTATTCGAAGGTCAAATATTATCATAATGATAATAAAGTAAACAGAAATTTAAATACACAAAAAATTAAAAACATTAAAATGACCTTAATATTTCTTATTCACTGAGAAAATCAGCCAGCAAACAAATAAATGTAACCTCTTGAAGCTAGGTTTAGCATTTTGCCTAAAGTGAGATTGCTGGAAGTAAGAAGATATACTTTTATTCTAATTATCTTTATTTTTTATTTTTAAATATAGCGTTCAAAAATGTTATATAGAAACGAATAATGGAAATAATAATGGTATGATTTTATATTTGAATACTATAAAACTGATTGCGTGGGTATATAGCAAATGCCTTCTAAAGGATTATTCGGCCCTAATATTACACAATTATGGAAGGGATACAGTATTACTAGTAATCATTTAAAATTTTAGAATTCAAGTGCTTTCCTCATCAATTAGGGGGATAGGAGTAAAAATAGACAGAAATTAACAATAATATTCAAGAGTTACAAAGGACTTTAATTAACCGATATACACAAACAAAACATAGAAATGTTATGACTGGTGCTCAAATTATTGATCTAAATATCTTTTAAGGGTTGCAAAGTAAACTCTAGAAGAAATTTCAAACAATTTGGAAGATACATTTGTCTATTTTGGGCCTCAAAAGAAGCTTCGAAAATGTCAGTGACAAAGTTTTAAATTAAGTGAATTTAGCAGCAATTGTGTCCAGATCAATTTTTAGATGCTGAAATATATTGGTGATGAAATACATGGATGTGGAAATTAAGCTGGATTTATCAGCTGAAAGATTGTGATATATGTTCTTCTTTTCTTGAAACGTTCCGGCATGATTTGCTTTACAAGAAATTTTGACTTTGGCAGAATTAAAGTCTACCTGTCAGTAGGACATACTACTGACTGATACTACTAATGATAAAGATAAAATTTTTCTTTTAATTTAATTTTTTTCAAATCTCTACTACCCAAATAAGAAAGTACGACAAAAAATCTTCTGAGAAATTTCCTACAATGATGGCTGATATGTTTACTGAAATGTGGCTTATGGCAACAAACAGTCAAGTTGAAATGCAATGTTGCCATCACCATAAGTAAGCAATTCTGTGAATGAAAATTATCTTTACGTTCCATTTTGTCCCAAAATTTAGTCTCCCTGATGTTGAATCTCAATAAAAATACAACTAAAAATATTGAAACTTTTTTATTCAAGTTTTGAGAGGAAAATCTTACGAGAAAAATTAAACATACTCGAAACTCCAACCAATTATGAATTTCTAATAATTATGCATATTCATAGGGATGCACGTTCAATGCATCAAATATTTGCAAACTAGAGGATATTTTGGGCTCTAATTTGATACATACCAAATTTCATTTGAATATGATAAGTCGAATTTAAGTTGACTATTTTAATTTTCTTGTTAAAACCTGTAAGCAGATTTTGGTTTCAAATTCTTTTAGCGGTTTTTTTTTTGTAGTTCTTAAAATATGTCGTATTAATTTTTTAATCGTGTTTCTTATGTCTTGAAGGATGTAAAAATAACACTTTCTGAAAAGGCTTAAGAAATTTATAGTTATAATAATCATAAAAAAATATAAAAAAGAATAAATATTTACTATTGTTTCCCTTACAAGTTACTTTACTATAACATATATACATATTTACTAAATTAATATGTATATATGTTAAGCATAATTCACAGCTACAAAGTAAATATAAATAAAAAAAATCAATTCCATTGATTAAAATAGGAAATAAACCAATAAACTATCGTTCCTTGAAATATTCACGTTAAAAAAAAAAGGTTTATTATTTAGTTGTCAAAGTTTTTTTTAAAAAAATTATATCGTTTCTCAAAGCTAAACGGAATTTTTATACAAAATTTATGTAACTCTTCTTTATTTTCTGTGGAATATAGATTTCTTCTTAACAAGGACACTCGTCAATTAGTAATTTCGTCAAATACTAAGATTCCCGTTTTATTCCTCAATTTTTTTTGAAGTTATTTTTGAGAATTCTATCTCCTAACTCCAGAAACTTCTAAAAATAACAGTTCTAAAAGGATAAAACAATCACTTACAATACACTTTTTTTATCCACGAAATATATTAAAAAATACTTTATATCATCACCTTGGATATTGAACTACAAAGAGAGCTATGTACGATCCTTAAGGGTAATTCAAAATGTTTCCTTGTAAACAAAATTCACAAAACATATAAAAAAATTATTTATGTTCATCTTGCATCGAAACAGCTCTTTAGCCAGATGGCAAGACGTTCTTGAGCCGAATTAAAAAAAGAAAACTTTTCGGAATTGTTTGAAGAAATTTAGCATTTTGATTACTTTTGCTTCGCTTACATTCCGAACAGCTAACTTCAGCATTACTAGAATTTTTCTTCAATACTTTTTGATATGCATCATAAACATTTTCAATTATATGCTTTAAAAAATTATGGCAATGGATTTGCTGATGATGCTATGAATTTATTAGAAAAGGACGGATATAATGGTCTGAAATCAGCTTTTTTTTTTTTTTTTTTGAAAAACGTAGAATATTCGAGGTAATATGATTAGCTTTTTTATTTTTTATTTAAAAAAATATCTTCTGATGTTAGGAAATTTTCAAGTAAAAATGAGTTAAAAGTTCTCCAAAATCATCAAACTATTCAAAATATTTATTTTTCACTGAAAAAAAGAATTTTTGATTAAAATTCATCTTGTCCATAAATCCATAAACCCATAAATGCGAAAATATTTTTTTGAAAATCAGCATTTTGTTCTTAAATGGCCTGCTATCTAAACTTTATTCTGAAATTATGATTTTGCTAGGGAAACCTGAGGAGGATTATCATGCCCGTTTAAGTAAATATGAAGAAAAAGGAAAATAAAATAACGAATTGTTTTTAATATTTAAGATGCTTTCAAAAAAAGAAAGTATAGTGAAATATAAATAACTTATTCTTTTACTATTCTGAATTTATGCATTCTCTTTGATTTTTCTTATTTTATTCTTTTTTTTTCTAAACTAAACTTTTCTTATTAATGTAAAATAGAGCATATATATTTTGCTCCCTTTGAAAGTTGAATTAAGAAAAGATAATGACAATATGATTTTCAATCTACCATTTCATTGCTATTTTCATTAAACTATTATATGAATACTTTAAGGAAGAATAGACGAACTAATGGATAATTTCTATTTTGGCCAAATATCTATGGTTTATTTATTTTGCTCCAAAAAGTTTAATTTAAATTATTCTATAAAAATTACAAACACAGAAATATTACGAACAATTATTCTATCAGAAATATATTACAGTGTAAACTATAACGACTTTAGAGCAATGAAAATAAGGTATAAACCAAAAATAATTAAATAGAGTTTTAAAAAAATTACCGTAGGAAATTATCAAAACTATTTCATGCAATTTAAATGATGTCATCAAATAATGATGACATTATCATAAAATCATAAAATGATGTCATCAAATAATGATGACACTATCATAAAATCATAAAATGATGTCATCAAATTATTTTAAAGATTATATACACATATATAAAGACATATAGCGTGAATATACGAAAAAGGAAAGCGAAATTCAACCATATACAGGGTGGCAATGAAATGTCTCTATACATTTGACAGCATCTGCAGCTAAAGCAAATACGCGGAATGAAACCTAATTTTATGAAGAGATTGTAGAAAACAATAGGAGATGGAAAGAAAAAAAATCTCAGAAAATACTTTTTTCGACGGAAAATCTAATGTGTGTGTGAGAAGGAGAAATTGAAGGGGGGTGGGGAATATTACTTCAGTAATATTTCTGCTTTGTAACCATTTGCTAAACATATTTCTGCCAAGTCAGTCTCTAATGCCACGACACTGGACTGCTACGGAGAACTTCCTTCTCATCGGAAGTGCTATTTCTCATTCTAAAGCATTCCGTAATGCGAGACGTAATATACTTCTATTGGTTATTCAGTAGAGTACAGTCAGAAAGATATTATGTGCATTTAATATGCAGGTGTAATTAAACTATGCACTGGTAACAATCATTCTAGTAATTTCAAATAATATTCTTATGTCAAACACGATGATTGATTGAGCCATTATTTAAGACAAATTATCATACCACAAAAATTTGCAATTTTAAAAAGTTGAAAAATCGAATTTCATAATTAAAATTAAATTGCTTCATTAATTAGAATTGTGTTATTAATGAAAATGTTTTATCAATAAGAATTCAAATATTGATTCTTTAAATTCTGCATATTGGTATATCTAGATTGTGAAACTGATTTTTATTTATTGCTTTTAAAATAATTTTTCAAAGAAATGAATTAATTACCGATATCCAGTAAGTAATGATGAATCTTTATTTTTAGAAACATCGATATTTTGGAAGTAAGGCAAACAGTAAGAAGCAAACAATCATGAATGCTTAACTAGAAGCATTACTCTCATAATGTTTTCCTAAATTCATTTTTGTCGATTAGCAGATAAAACCGTCCATACACCAAATATTTCATTCCGTTTGCTATTAAAAAAAACGGAAACAAATTATCACTTCGGTGCGTTTATTTTTATTTTTATTGTTGTTATCAAGCTTTCTTTTTTATTAAATAATAACTGTGAAGAAATTATTTTTATAGAAAGAAACTTAAAAACTTCACCAAGCTAGATTCTGTCTTTATAAACAATGGAGTGTATCATTTTATTTCCCTGACATATAAAAGTTTCTAAATGTAAAGAAATATTTACAATAACAGTAAATAAAAAGAGAATAATGCAGACAGTCAAAGGCAGAAAAGGAAAAGTGGCGAACAATTATGAAAAAAAGGCAAGAAAAGAAGTGAGAAACACATTTAGCTTATAGCAACTCATGACAGATAACAGTACTCAACCGAAGAAGTTATACATATACAGAAGGTAAAAAGAGAAGGATGTTATCATTAATCTTGACGCCACAAAGAAGATAAAGCAATGTTACGAATAATGCGAAGTGGAAAAACAAATACAAGTGAAATATTCCTGTATTTGCTGAAGAAAGGAAAAACCACTTGCTGCTCTTTCTTAAGATAGTAGTGAAAAAGAAAGACTTGGGCACTTTAAGAACAAATAACTTACATTTTGCAGAGACCATTGCCTTTGTCTTCGATTATTTAATGCTTTTAAATTATGTGATGATAAAATATTTATATCAAAATAACTTATTTAACATATACTGACTGACATAATTATTATTTATATTTCTGACACTTTAGAAACTAATCTTTCAACTATAATGACTCCCATACTCAAATTAATACGTTTCAGGTCGTTTTTAAATATATACTTAAAGTCTATTGATTCGCCATGTAAGTCTTCTGTAATTCTCTCTCATTTTAAGGCTATTCTAAAACCTATTACAAAATCCTTCTTACGCTTTTCATAAATCGAATCATTAAATTTCAAACTGGAAGAAGTTGAGACTAAACGAATAAGATCATGATAACTGCAAAGAAAATGTTTCTTATTTAAGCAAACAAATACAAAGACAAAAATTAAAAAAAAAATACCGAAGATTTATTTTAATGTTTCATTAAGAAAATAGAAAATGGGTATTTCTTTCTCATAATGCCTTTTTTATTGCAAGTAAAAATCAGCTTATATTGACATTGAACGAATAAATAATTTTTATTAAAAATAATAATAGATGCCAATGCAGTAAAGCTTTCATTTTCTAGATGTATTAAATAAATCAATTTTATGGTTTTAACTACTTTTGCTGAGCTGTAAAATATCAACTTCGGAATACGAAGACTGTAGTTCCACAAAAAATTAACTCATCGTGTATACCTGGTATATACCTAATATAATGTGAAGGGCGAAACCTGACAGCATATTAGACAAATATAAATTATTGTATTGTGTGATAAATATTATTCAACTGAGTGTCTATTATATTGTGTGCGACATTTCATGACTGTAAATGGTATAGATGTCTCTGAATACTACACAAGCACACACATATATACAAACATATCCTTGTACAAGTATATATAGGATTCAAAACAAATTAGAATACATAGTACAATCTGCTGCGTGAAAATTAATCCTAATTAATTTTCTAAAACTTTTATCCACTAGATTTCAATACTTTGTATATCCGAAGGATTAGAAAAAAAACAAAAAAAAGGCGCTTCCTAATTTTAAAACGCTTCAACGCTTTTATTACAACATTGCTTCAAAATTTTAAAAATTGTCTTTTTAATTATATCAATTTTATAGTCATGTACATTTTTACTAAATTTTGGAAATTGTTAATTTTTTTTACCTAATTTCCAACAGCAGATAACATTGTTTTACTTGAAGTTCTATCCGTTTTCATAGTTAACTATTTGATCGCGTAATATTTTTTCCATTGTGGAAAGTTAAAGAAGAAGGATTTTGTTTAGTTTAGTTTAGTTATATTAACGTCCCATTTGAAGCAACACTAGGGCTATTTTGGGACGGACCTCGTAATTTTGAACCGCGGTCAGATGACGAGGACGACACCTGAGCTAGCAACCCTCTCCACACCACACCACACGTTTTGTCAGGACGGATTCAACGTGCAATAGATCCCTTTACATGACGGTTCTTTGGTGGAATCGGGTCTCTAACCTGAAACCCTCCAGTTCCGAAGCCGAGACCTTAGGATTTTGTTTAATAGTTGTGTAATTTACAATGCGGGTAAAAAGAGAAGGTTTGTTATAATGTGTCGAAATTTGAAAGCGATAAGAGAGAGAAAGACTGATATTTTGGTTTTTAATATCGTTATGCTGTTGTATAGCTGTCTCCGTTAGAAAGGTCTGTGTATACAATTTACATAATTTTACTAAGGCAAATAAAATAACAAAACTTAAATATCAGACATTATGGCTGAATCACGAACATAAATTTATAATAACGATTTGCTAGCAAAAAACATAGCCAACATTCCAAGCGGAACGGCTGATCATCTGAGGTGATTAGAATTAAAATAATTTTGAAAACTGAGATTGAAACATTTTCAGTTTAAAATCAGCAGAAAATTTAATAAATTATTTTAACTATGCATTCTTAAAAAAATATAAATCATTTAACCTCTTTTTCTAAATTTCTCATTTATCGGATAGATGTTAGTATAATAGTTATAAAAATAACTTCACATTAGAAACTTAGTCACATTAGAAAATTACGCGAAGCGAGTAAGGGAAATCTGTGTTTTGAAATTTCATATGAGAAATTCATTGAGATATAATTTGAAATTAAGAACATAAAAAAATTTCAAACAAAACTAAAGTTTCTTGAAATGAGAAAAAAGCAATTATGGTCCTGTCTACGTTTGATTAAAATAGCCATGGCAGCTAGTATTTGGGGGGGGGAATCTATATGGATTTATATGGATTATTTAAATCCAAGTAAATTCTTAAGAAAAGCAGGTAGTTAAGCGTGTTTATAAATTTGTGTTTTTAATTAATTACTGACTTCGTTTAATCAAAAATTTGTAATCAAAACATTCTGTGCCTAGATACAAATCGATTAAGTTACTATAAGCAAAAAAGCTTCTTTATTTTACTTCTTAATTGTTCTGTGTGTAATTTTAAATAATTTTGTAACAGCTTCAACTATTTCCCTTTAATATGCCTCATTTTTTTTTTTAAAGACGAAGCTTTTTATACATTCCACTCTAACATTGATTATTTTACCTTCTTCAACCAAAACCATTACCATTTTTCGTAATATTTCTAGTTAAAAAAAAACAGTGAACGGATAACATATAACGAATGCCTCCTTCTAGCATCATTCCTTTCTGTAACAATATTTTATCTATTTTTAACAGAGTTTGCCATCTGAAATACTAATTCCATAATATTTGTTTCCCTAGAAACATAATAATGGATTTCGAAAGCAACGTCTGTCTGAAAATCCTTCAAAAGAGATCACCGATATGACCAGAATGGTAACATTTTCTGACACCACAATCTTCATCTCTAAAGCATTGTTATTCAATCCCCATAGACTGGACAATGCATTCTTATGCATGAAAAAAGACAGAAAGTGAGAATTGGGACTCTTATTTTTTGTAGTTCTATAAAAAGGATCTCGACATTTATTCTATTAGTATATGTGGAAAATAGACGTAAAAAGAAAAAGTTATTCACGTTGCAAATTATTATGCTTCTTCTTTAATCCTTCATTCTCTTAATTATTATTTCAAATAAAATAGGGCTAGAAGAAGTGGTGAAAAAAGTGTGTTAGTATTTCGCATCCTCTGAGAAAAACAAATTCACTAGTGTAACTAAAATTCACAATGTCTTTCAAAATATTTGTTATATAAATCCTGATTGATTCAAATTTTGAAAATTATTTAGGTTGATAATTCTAATGGAAGTTTGTATCTTTTATACCGCTAAATTAAATTTCTCAAATATAATAATGAAAAGTCCTCGTAGGAGAAGATAATTTTGTTTCCTCGATTTCGTTTCGTTCAGAAATGATGAGCGTTTGAGCTTCTTCTATACATATGCACTGTCGTGTCCCCTTCACATTTGTAGGTGCAAGGTATTCATGTGTAGAATTTTGAAACATCGTAATGGAGACCATTTTTCATTCATATTATAGTCTGACTATGTTGTCACAATGATTCAGTCTTGAGATTACTCCGGATGCATTGGTATGGTGGGGCATTCTGATAACATTAATCAAATTATTTAAATGCCATGCTCTTTTAATAATTGACTTCTCGAGTCATGGATAACTGAGCATATAGATTCATTACATCCCCTTATTTTTTAAAATTTTAATTAAGTCGTGTCATTGCACACATAATATATCCTGTATAGCATTTTGAAACAAGTTATTTATGACTAGTCTCTAAGAACTAGCAACTATCAACTGAACATTCTTTCCAGTCTATGGTTAAATAAGATACAATGATAAGAAAATGGCTTCAAATACGCGAAAAAATGGGTTTAGTCATTTCCTCTATCTTGATGAATAACTGTTAAACTAGACGAAAACTTTTTCTTAACAAATTTCCTAGCAATAAATTTAGCAGACAGACAAGTTCCAGAATACTCTTCTGGAGACAGTAAGAAAAATCCAGAAGACTTGTCTGGTAAACTAAAGAAATGTCCAGTATCTTCTGGAACATGAAATAAAGGTAAACATAAAATCAAGGAATTAAGTATTTACATATACCATTAATCTCAGTGTCTCTAGCAGGATTCGAACCCAGGTATCTTGATCACAAGACCAGTGCCATGACCATTCGGCCATGAAGTGTCGACTGATTCTTTTCAATGCGGCATTGCTCCTTCCTTAGAAGAACAGCGTCTCGATGGTATGACATTTCATTGTGTGGTTCTAGCTCTCGATCGAGTCACAGGGCCAGTATAAGTTGTCGTGTCTTCACGGTGAGTAGTCTCTTGAGAAATGTCTTTCTGGAACCTCCATTATTTTATAAGACTGTTGGTCGTCTTGTTCTTCTGGGTCAGGTATGGTTTTATGCGTAAAACGTGGACAACTTCTTTCGGTTTCCGCCTTCTAGAATTAGGATCGAAATCGGCTACTTCATAGGTGACGTGGCGAGATTCTAGAGATCATGGAGAGATTGTAGAATACTGAGCCGTAAATGCTTCGGGATCACTGGTAGAAATTTCTTTCCGGACGGATCAAAATTTCTTGTAGAGGACTACTTCAAAGTTTCCCAGCCTGCTTGCTTCGGTACTTTGTTGGTCTCTTATTATTCTTGCCAATTCTGGATCTTTCATCTGTTCTTCTGAGAGATTAGTGAATAAAGTGGCACCAATGGAGTCCCCAGACGATGAAGCATCGACTTTCAATGGGTTTCTGGACAGACTATCAGCATCTTTGTGTTTCCTTCCACTTTTGTACACCACTGATACGTCGTATTCTTGGAGTCGCAGCGCCCATCTAGTGGGTCTTCCAGAGGGATCCTTCAGTCCTGTCAGCTAACACAGGGAATGATGGTCGGTGACGATCTTGAAAGCCTTTCCAAAGAGATATGGCCGAAACTTAGTTATAGCCCATATGGTCGCACGACATTCTCTTTCAGTTGTGGAATAGTTTTTCTCAGCTTTCGTCAGAGTCCGCGAGGCATAAGCTATTAATTTTTCCTTCCCATCTTGGATTTTGACTAATACTGCGCCGATTCCGTATCCACTCGCGTCGGTGTGAAGTTCCGTTGGTGCAGTTTCGTCATAAAGGCCTAAGACAGGATCGGAGGTAAGATCTTCTTTCAAGGTATTAAAAGCTTCCACTTGTTCAGGTCTTCAACATAATTTTGTGTCCCCCTTCAGTAACAACTGTAGAGGTTCGGCTTTATGTCAAAAATCCTTGATAAATCGACGATAGTAAGAGCAAAGTCCCAGAAAGCTTCTGATGTCATGGGTATTCCTAGGAACGGGAAAGTCACTCACTGTCTTTATTTTTTCTGGGTCCGGTCGTACGCCATCACTGGATACTAGGTGTCCCAATATCTTTATCTCTTGTGCACCAAAGCGACATTTTTTTGGATTAAGGATAAGGCCGGCGTTCTGTATACACTGAAGGACGGTATTCAACCTCTAACGATGTTCATCGAATGTTTCTGAGAACACCACAATGTCATCCAAATAGCAAAGGCACATTGTCCATTTTAAATGTCGTAGAAGATTATCCATCATCCTTTCAAAAGTTGCAGAAGCATTGCATAAGCCAAATGGCATCACTTTAAACTCGTATAGTCCCTCAGGTGTAATAAAAGCCGTCTTCTCACGATCGGCTTCATCGACTTCTATTTGCCAGTAACCGGAGTAGAGATCCATAGAAGAAAAATATTTTGCCCCCTTCAGGCAATCCAAGGTGTCGTCAATACGTGGCAATGGATACAAGTCTTTCTTGGTAATTTTGTTGAGTCGGCGATAATCAACACAAAAACGCCAGCTTCCATCTTTTTTACTGACCAAGACGACTGGAGATGACCATGGACTTTCTGATGGTTGAATGATGTTTTTCTCTAACATTTTGGTTACCTCCTCACTGATAATGTGGCGTTCGGATGGGGGCACCCTATAAGCTCTCTGACTAATAGGTAAATGGTCGCCTGTGTTTATTCGGTGTTTAACATTGAGTTGGTTTCCGTTCTTGAACGTCCTTTTTTGATCGAAAATTTCTGAAACTCTCTGGAATAGATGAAGCATCCTTTCTTTTTGGTCGATCCTCAAATCCGGAGCTATCATCGTGGTATAATCGATGACACCCAACTTTGCCTTTGAAGTGGTCGTGGAGTAAGGCGATCCCTCATCTATGGTATTTACGCAGTCTTCGTGTAAAGGTTCGGCATACCCGATGCACATGCCTTTAGGGATGATCTGAGGTTCTCCTTGTCCATTGGCAACCCATAGTTCGGCTTTTCCATTAAGGAGCGTAACTATAGTAGACGGAATAGCAACTTCCTTGTTCAAGAGGATCATCCTATTTCCCTCTACTATTACGTCGATAGCTCGAAGGTTCTTACAGCCTAAGACAGTAATCTTTCTTATAGAACGAGCAGGTACTGTATAGTCTTCTATCGTGAATAAACGGCTGGAGTCTGGAGTTTGGGATTCTCGAAGGACGTCTTGAAACAAGAGCTCCGAACGGCCACAATCTATAACAGCTTGAGAAGCGCCCAAAAAGTCCCAACCAAGGATGATATCGTGACTGCATTGCGGCAAAACAATAAATTCAAAAGCTTGAGGTCGGCCATTGATTTCGAGACGAAGCGTACATTTTCCCACGGGTCTCACGTAATTTCCATCGGCGACTTTTAAAAGAACATTGTTAGTTGTGGGAAACATAACTTTCTTTAGTAGGCGACGATACTTCTCCGAGATTACAGAAAATGAGGCTCCAGATCCACAAGGGCAGGTACTGGCTTATTGTCGACGATTACTTCTATGTTGTTTCCGGTCATCTTTGCAGCACAATGTTGCGGCATCGGAGGATTTTTGTCACTAGCGGCCTCACCCCCAAGGAAGGTCGCACCGCTTAGTTTTCCTTATTTCTGCTGCTAGGAGATTGACTGGATCTTCTATATGGCGACGGAGATCTATAGCGGCGTGTCGGCGATCGTCCTCGTAATGAGCTGGGCGACAAACCTCGGGCTACTGGTCGGCTGTATTCGTCGGTATAGCGTGCCTCATTCGACTGTATACGGCCAGAATCTCTCCTATTAGCCCGATATGCCTCAAAAATAGCTTTGCGATCTCGGCAATATCGAACTACATGGCCAGGGTGGCCACAATGGAAACAGACGGGTCTTCTATCAGGGGTGCGCCAGACATCTGTCTTCCTCTATGGTTGCTGTGCTACGGGCATAGGTCGTCTGGCAACGTCTGCATAGGTAGGTTGGCGTCTTGGTTTGACCTTTGTCCACTCTGGTGTTGTCTGTGACAAAGGAGCCAAAGCATTTTCCACTTCCTCTCGAACAATGGGCTTCAATGCCTTTGTCCTGGACTTCGGGATCGACTCTGGAGACATAAGGCGCTGGACCTCCTCCCGCACTATTTGACGTATTAGTGATGCCAGATCCAGTTTTTCGTCAATTGCAGCTATTGGTACGACATTTGGGAGCCTCTCAAATTTCCTACCACGGATCCTCTTTTGCTGCATTTCTTCGATTTTTCTACACCATTTTATAAAGTCCTCTGTAGTGGTTATTTCTTTCGTCAGAAGTGCCTGGTAAACATCTTCGGTGACTCCTTTCATCAGATGAGACACTTTCTCTTCTTCTGACATACCTGGTTTTACTTGATGGCATAATCCCAACACGCTTTGGATGTATGATTGCGTACTTTCACCAGGTTTTTGAGCTCTATGCTTGAGCTCATCTTCTGCCTTCTTTACATAGTGCTGTGTTTCTCTAAATGCTTCTTTTAACATTGATTTAAAAACATCCCAGGAAGTCAATTTTTCTTCATTATTTTCGTACCATTGCTTCGCTGTGCCGTCCAGAAAAAAGAACACATTTGCGAGACAAGTCATGTCATCCCATCTGTTGAATTTTGATACTCTGTCATATTCCTTCAGCCATTTGTTTAAGTCTTGTCAGACGTCTCCTTTAAATACAGAGGGATTCCTGTATTGTTGCTGTGCTGATGTCAGGATGATCGTTTTTGTCTCTGGTTCCACAGGCATTTCCCTTGTCTTTCTGGATGGTGAATTATAAAGTCCAAATTCTGGTTCAAGGCCTTTAATGCGATCGCTTCATCGTAATTGCGTTTCCACGCTGACTGCAATCGTACCCGGCGCCTCCACCAAAGAATGTCATGTAGATACTTTACTATAGAACTTAATGACACACACAAGAGGTAGAGCTAAACCAATTTATTAACTGAAGTCAGAATTGAGAATACAGTAACTGACAAATCTTCTGATTTTATATAAGCAGAGAAAGTTCCAGAATACTCTTCTGGAGACAGTAAGAAAAGTCCAGAAGACTTGTCTGGTAAACTAAAGAAATGTCCAGTATCTTCTGGAACATGAAATTAAGGTAAACATAAAATCAAGGAATTAAGTATTTACATATACCATTAATCTCAATGTCTCTAGCGGGATTCGAACCCAAGTCTCTCAATCACAAGACCAGTGCCATGACCATTCGGTCATGAAGTGTCGGCTGATTCTTTTCAATGCGGCAATATAAATATGAATATAAACCTTCGTTTCTATCAATGGTAAATAATAATAAACATTTTGGAAAAACATATTTTTTTATTTCTTTATTAAAAAATAGCAGGCAATAGCAAAAAATATTTTATCTTAATATGCAAAAAATATTAAGATAAAATATTTTTTGCATTTTAAAAAACGTTTTAATATTTTTACTTAAACATGTTCTGAATCAATGAATGATAACGGTCCTGCAATATTTCTTAGAAATTCAACTAGAAAAGTATGAATAATAATATCCAACAAAATATTAGAACATTCTTACTCAAATATATAAGAATTCATTTTTTAATTGTATCAAGGACCCAGTTTTTGAAATCAATGTGTATGCTAGTCTGCAACGAATTTCATAGATTCAAATCGTTGTCGAAGAAGACATTCAAATGACAAAGAAGATATCCGATGTAGCATTCTTATTTTTAAACTATCTCATTATACCATAAGGAGGAATCCTAGCCCTCGTCCTGAAATACTCGAGCCAGAGTCACTACTGCCAGATATTTGACTGAATCGAGGTTCGATACTCCATCTTTAATGACTAAACCTTAGTACCGTGGTCTTCATAATTCAAATAAATATATCTATAGTATCTATTCTAGACATTTATAATGAAAGGAAATTAAATTCTTTCTACACTCACTGTAATAGAATATAGAGAATGGCGAATATAGAAACTAGAATATAAAAACTAAATAAATTAGATTTTATTCCAGTCATTGAAAAATTATTAAGGAATTTCACCTTTAGTGTAAAAATCAAAAAACGAATTTATTTTCATTTTTGTAAAGAAAGTGATTTAGAAATGCTTTACATGGAAACTCATTTGGAGATCAAATTTGTTAATCACTATTAGTATCTATATTAAAGCAATAATGAATGTTACATCAGAATAGACAATAGAATGTGGCTTTTGCTCAGATATGATATTTTAATATATGCAGAGACAATTACTGTTTTGTACGATATTTTTTATTCAAAATAAATTAATATAAACAAGGATATATTTTGAAAGGCTTTATTTCCTCTCTTATGTGCTTATAAAAGTATTTCTTTCTTATACAATTAAGTATTATAAACTTTTTGAGTGATTCAAATTTGTCGACATTACCACATTATAATGCAGCATTGAAGAAAAACAGTCGAATCTCCATGGCCGAATGGCCATGGCGCTGGTCTCATGATCAAGAGACCTGGGATCGAATCCCGCTAGAGACAAGGCGATTAATAGTATATGTAAACACTTAATTCCTTGATTTTATTTTTTCCTTTATTCCATGTTCCAGAAGATACTGGACATTTCTTTAGTTTACCAGACAAGTGTTCTGGACTTTTCTTACTGTCTCCAGAAGAGTATTCTGGAACTTTCTCTGCTTGAATAAAAGCAGAAGATTTGTCAGTTACTGTATTCTCAGTTCTGAGTTGAGTTAATAAATTGGTTTAGCTCTGCTTCTTGTATGCGTCATTGAGTCCAACACTAGAATATCTACGTGGCAATAAGATATACCACAGTTTGAAAAAGATTTGCAAAAAACATGTAAATTATATATAATCATAATATGGTGAATATGATGATCAGAAATATACAAAAAGGAATTATAAATTATGCAAACTTTATGTTGTAAAATTGAGATGTATCTGGTAATATAAAGCATATCCTCAAATTTCAGAAACTAATTCTATGATTAAATATGTTGATATTTACACACCAAAATACTTCAAAGTATATTCAGAAGCGTTCATTATAATGATATTATAGATTTTCCTTTAATTAATTTCAGAGTAATAATTTTTATGAAAAATTACAATAAATATTCTAAGAGAAATCTTACAATATGATATGCATTTAATTTCTTAATTTAATGGGGGTGCTTATAAAAAATTTAAAAGCAATGTTTATCCTAACTAATGTTTCGATTTTTAAGAAATTCTGTTAATTAAAGCAAGAGGAACCAAATGAGTCCATAAATGGAATTCTGTTAGAGCTATTAGTTACCACAATGAATAAAAATTCAATTTTGTCTGTTTAGAATGCAGTCAAGAGAATTACTTCCATTGAATTTAAGCATATAAATGAGGCTGCTAAGTAAATTAAAAAGAATCATTGATCTTAAACTTGTAAAGAAAATTAAGTTTGATTAAATGTCCCATTAAAAGAAACTTTTGTATTTTAAACAACTGATTTTATATAGTACTAGAGAATATCCCAAACAAGATCCATTACGTTGGTACTAATCTTTCTGTAGAGTTTAATTTCATTTTACTTTGAAATCATTCGGGTGTAGTTTATAAGGATTATCTTTAGTTTCATTTCAAAATTTTATGGGAATTGAAAACATGTTTTTTCCCCCATAACGTTGCTTTGAAAGAAGAGCGTTGCAAATTAAAATTTCGTAAACATTAAGAATAATTTAATTAGTTTTTGAAAACTACTAAAAACTCCTTCCAAAGGAATTTTAAAATTGTTGAATGTTTTTCTTGAAAAACTTGGATATGTTGCATTTCTAAAAGTCAATTTTTATTTTTCTAGATATAAAATTATTTAAGAATTTAACGCAACAATATCTTCGCTAATAAAATACGTTCACCAATATAATTAGAAATTTTTGTAATCAGTCTTGCATTTGCATTGTGTCTTTTATTGAAGGATAAAAAAAATCTCAGAAGTTTGGTTATTATGGGAAAAAAGACGAAGGAACGATATTCAATCACTTACTTGATTTTCTTTTCAAAATTATAAATGGACTAATGTATGGTAAAGAAAAAAATGTGTAAAAAAGTTTTAAAAAATCCTTAAAAATTTAATTATATTGTAAATACTGTTAAATCTGCAGTGTGCGTAGAGGATAATTTTATTTTATTATAAATATATTTTGAAAGGAATACTTTAATAAATATTTGATTTTAATACCGAAACTATTGTTAATTTAATATTTATTTTATTTTAATATAGAATATTAATTCAGAAAATATATTCGATTATTCTATAATATCATGAAACATTTGTAGAGAATATATTTTTGAGTATTGACATTGAATGTTGATTATAAAGTCATTTATGTTATAAATATTTCTTCGTTTCCCCTACCATTCGATATATTTTAGATTTCTTTTGAAGATATTTTATTCCTTTTTTTTATTTTGAATTATTTTTAGTATATCTTCAGATAACAAAGTATTTTTTTCGTTTCGAATATAATTTAAATTAATTATCTAGCATTTATTGAAAATTGAAATTATCATATTCTTTTTAACTTTTTAATCGACACTACCCTTTTTTTCTGCAAGTGAATCACTATCTGTTTCAATCCGATTTCAATGATTACTTTTAATTTGAGTGTTGGGAACAGAAAAAATTCTACTGCCAGAAAACAAAAATTATAATTTCATTATATATATGTGTGTCTATTGTATTGTAAATAATATTTTCTATATTCTATATATATATATATATATATATATATATGGATTTTTTTCTAGATATGCTTCATATGAAGAGATGGCAGAAACAATAAATAGTACTAGAAGAACAAATGCAAATATGCGAGACGCGCTACTTTAAAAAAATATTCATGGATTTCAAGTTAAAAGAAAATTTTCTGGTAAACTCGATTAACACATTTTTTGCTTGCAAACACAATGATATTTCCTGGCTACACATCTTTGAATAGCGAGTTATTATTTTCAGATAAAGCGTAATACGCTTCTCAGATTTGCACCTGATTTAATCTTCCATAGCTAATTAAATTTACGAATTTTGGAAAGATAGATTAATTAGTATAATCATTCAAAAGTATTTTAGAAGAAAAATTATAATCCTTTAAGACTCTGGAAATGAAAGGAAATATCATTTTTACGAAGTTTCTGTACTCTACTTATCGATTTATTGTTCATTAAACCATATAACCAGTTTTTTAATGCAACTTTGGCTATTTATAAATTTTTTGTGCACAAGGCAGTTTTAATTTTTAAAATAAAATCGTTATTTTATAATAGGAAATTTTTTTTGAAATTAAATGACACGAAAAAAGATAATTAGCATTTCAGAATACATATTTCTTAAAATGCAGTTTTGTCGAAAATGGAAAATATTATATGTTTAAACAAAATAGCAAATTTTGAGTAAAAGGATTTAATTACGTGTACAGATTGTTGATACATATCACATATTTTAATCTAGTGAATCGCGAATATTCATTATAGTTAGTTATTTTTCTATGCATTGTTATATATTTTCCAAAAGTATAAGGTATCAATTAAATAAGTTAAAAATATAAAACAAATTATTTAAATATATGTTATGTATAATTTATATTTCTGGTCAAAATTATTATTATATGCTCAAATGGAAATAATGAAATCAAGTTATTTATATTTTTAATTTTAATTTTGATTCAATATTTAATCCTTTTCTGGAGTGATTACCCTTTTTCATAATCTTTTAACCAGACTTCAAAATAGTAAAGTGAATTAATTCAACTCTTCATGGTCACAAAATTATAATTATTTCTGGAAAAGGGATAATTTAATGTTATTCATATTTAGTTTTGATAAATGAGGCAGTAAAAATTTCTAACAATTTATGAAACAAAAATGCAAAGCAATGTTTACATTATAATTGATTATAATACTGTAATAGTATTTTTCCTCAGATGCTCTTACCATATTTATGCTACAGAAAACATGCTATTTCAATTTTTACTACCATGGAAATGAAAGAACAAACAGGGAATTACAGTTGTTTACATGCTTCATAATTAATTATCTTTTCAACACCGAGTATTAATTATAACGAAAAGTAAATGAAAATCTTTTTAGTGGTATTATACATTGATATTTATTCTATTATAAATTCTACTCTTGGTAACTTAATATTTTCTTCATTTATAAAAGCAATCATTATGAACAACTCGTGCGATAGAAAGTTCATTAAATTATAAAACTTCTATATATTGCAGTTATTTATGTATAGAATTTGATTAAAATGATTCTGGAAGTTTTCTTGAAATATTCTTACTTTTTGGACACACTATTTTTAAATATTTGTTTTATAAAGTTATGCAAGCGTGAAACTCTAATGTCAACGCTTTTATTTGAGTTACTAATGAGAAATTAAAATTTGTTCAGAAATCATTTTATAAACAGTATTATTGTATGAACTGCACTTCAATTAACTCTCACAGTCTTTCAAGATTAAATTAGGAAGTGATTTTGGAAAACGAATACAAAAAGTGTGTATTAATTATAATAATTGAGATCAGTGTAATGTAACAATTGCTTCGTTTGTATATATAGTATATAAAGAATAAAATGCAACATATAAACCCAACAAGGGCAATTTCTGCTTGATTTTTAGTTAAAATATTGCAAATAAGGCTAGTCATACTATAATACCACTTTGGATTAAATATATTATATTTCTCTCAAAATATTGCCAGTAATTATTTCTAAAAATTAGAAATTCTTAGTTGTCTAATAATCTTTAAAGCGCAGGTTTTAAAAATTACATAAGGCATCAATCCGCAAATGCACTTTTCAGAATTATTCTGAGATATTAAAAGTGAGAATATAATCACATATGAGTTATGATTTATAAATAACTTAGGGAATAGACAATGAATTTTTATAAGATAATGTAAAAAAGGTATAAAAAGAAGTGGACAAAATATCTGTAATACTGTACTTTCCTCTAAACAACAGTACGGAATAATAATAATAATATAAAAATTATCGCCAATTTTCAAGGAACAATTGTTTTTGTTTTTAACTAATTTAATTTTATTTATTAATAAAATACAGATTATATTTAAACATGGTGGTCGATTAATTGAAAAAATTTAATAACTATTTATTGCAATTATTAGCGTAGATTAATAGCAAAAAAAACTTGAATTTGCCTTACTTAATTAAACTTAGATAGCTAGGTTTTCTTTTTTTAAGTTTTTGTCAATTGAATCATTTTTTTATTTTCGAAAGCATGAGTTATACTTTTAATTTTTATTGAAAATGTAAAAATCACTCAATGAAATCACCAAAAAAATATATATTGCTATTATGAACAGAATTTTATTTATTATAGAAATATTAATGCTGTTTCATTCGACGAAATAATGTAATAAAATATTCATATTAAATTATATAAAATTACCCAAGTTCTTAAACAAACATCTTTCAACCTTTTTTCTAGTTCTTATAAGTTAAAAAGAAACGCCCTTAATATTATTTTGTTAGCATAGTAAATAATACTTAAAAAGAATCATTATTTTTCACATTGTTTCCCAAAATTAATAATTATTAATTAACATAATATAGGAATAGGGTAAACTGTCAAACATAGCGATAGGCACAGTAGATTGAAATTCAGTTTCTGCTTTTTCAATTGCAATATTCAATTCGATTAAGTGCAGACGTCAATTTATTATAAGCGTAAAAGTATTTTTAGGAAGGATGTAACATATCACAATATCTATAAGATGAATTAATTTATAGTTTCATCTGACAAGCTATTAATATTTGACTTCAAATCCAATTTCCACCAGCATTTTAACGAGAAATTTGGTGAACATTATTGTATAAACTCATTATTCCGAGGAGATCGTTTAAGGTCTAACTTATTCCGAGAAAGAACCAATTCGGAGATGAATGATTTACAGAACTTATAAATGATTGCCAACTGGATATAAATTATCTTATTATATTTATATAATTATAAATCTTCGAGTCAGCCGCTGAGCTTAACTTTCATGAGATTGTCATCCACTTCAATAAAATGGCATTGCCTAGATGAGGGTCAATGGAATTGAATACATATTTCTTCGCTGGACTGAAAACAAAAGTGTTACTCTTTAGGAGTGTATACATAGAAACATTTAACCTACATAAGCGAAAAAAGGAAATTATTCTGAGGAAATTTATTGAAATGTGCTTCAATTAAATAAGAATGGTCGCAAATTATAATGTACAAATATTATACTTTTTCCTAAATTTGATAAAGTAGATGATGTTATAAGATATTTTTCTTTCTTTTTTTAGAAATACACAAACATGATGATAAATATGCTATATGAAAAAGATTAGATATACATTATATATTTCAGCATGTAATGAGTTAAAAAAAAAATATGAAATGCAGTTTATTATAAAATGTGAAGCAAAAAGACTATTTTAAGGCATAAGACGTTATAAGATTTGAAAATTATCAGGAAAATAAATTAAAAAAAATGTATTAATATTGAACAATACTCTGGAATTGCTGGATAAAATATCGTTAGAGATTAGAGCATTTTTGACATGAAGGGTGATATATTGAACAGTTTTAATGCTACTTTCTATATTTTTTAACATTTATAAAGTGTATTAAATGTTTTTATGTGTATTACAGCATAAGCGAACGACTGATTTTCTATTGAAAATTTTATTTAATAAATATCAAGAGCATTTTTTAAAAATTATCTGTAGGTCGAATTTTATGGAATGTTGACCAATAGAACGCATTATGGAGTCCTTTAAAGAATTCAAACTTATTTCTTGCTAAATTTGTATACATCATAATATCATAATGCGCATGACATACTTAAAATAAAATCTTCATATTTCTTCGATGATTCAAATTTATGTAGGAAGAGATACGAGGAAATATAAAAGAAAAGAAAGAAAACTGATAAATACTGAACTGGATCCCGTTCGTGTTGGACCATGGCGGGCTGATTGCTGACAAAAAGTTATAATAAATGTTTAATCTTGATATAGGGATGAGTAATTGGCATGCTCTTATATATATGTGCATATTTGTTTAATGATATAGAACGTACATTTTTGAAGAAAAAAAGAAATACAACATTTTGACGAAATTGGAGTTATAACATTGGCATTAAATGAATGTATAACGGCATCGCTACAGCCTTATCAGAGTGATACCTCTCAACATACGACAGTAATTTTTCGTATTTTCAGCCTCTCCCTTATTTTACTGGATGTTTGATGCTCTGTTGTGTATCTACGGTTTATAAATGTTATTTCTTCATCTCCTGACCAAATCTCCTTCGATACTTTTTATGTGACATAGAATGAATCTCTATAAGTACTTCTACAGTTCTAGCTATATTATGCAAGAACCTTATTGATACCATTGCTCACCACCTCTCGTCCAATAATTTTGGGCAGAGACAAAATCTCATTGATTCAGGCTCCACCTGCAGTTGCTCAAACTTTTCAAAATCACGTTCGACAACGCATTACAGCGAAAACTTCTTCTATATTTATATGAAGGCTCATTTCAAACAAGCCCTCAGCACAGACTGATGCAAGTCGGCGAGAAGTTGTCACGATGTCTCCGACGATCTTTCTGCGAAACATCGCTCGTTAAAAGAGTCACTTTTATATAGTTTGTTTTTCTCGTTAAGCAAAGTTTGATTGTATATATATCTTAATTTTTTTTCAACAAAGCCTCTTTTTTGTCCTCCAGAAATTTAAGGCAAAGGCACGGTAATGTTTAAATTAAATGCAACATTTCAATTATATATTACATTTTAATAATAAAACAATCAACAATGATGCAAACTACTTAAAATGTAAATAATAATTGGAAGAACTATTGTTTTTCTTCTAATTTCCTAAAAATATATTTCCTCTTTTTCTATTATTTTAAATTCTGCTCCTTATTTTAAGAGACTCCCTTTCTCAAAAACTCTAATTTTCGTCCTTTCTTTAAAGCACTTTGTTTTTGTTCTTCGTCTTTCATAATTAATTCATTATATACTTAAAATCATACAATTCCAAGATAAGCTATTGACAATAAATGTTTAAAATACTAGTAGGGATTCAAAATTTTTGATTTCATTCTTCTAGTTGAAATAATCTGTATCTCAAATTTTGTACTTAAATCTTCCCAGATTCTCTCTCACGAATATATAGCACTTAAAATTCAACTTATCAAAATAAATGTAAAATCGACTCTTGAATTACTTCCAACATTAATTAAACTAAGAGTTTCGAGAGAAATAAAACTTACTTTCGCCTGCTACATTATGCAAAATCCTCTTTATTGTCTCCAAAAATGTAAAATCTGATCAGAATGTTATGACGGTAAATTAGAGCAGGTCAAATTATTCACCAAACATAATGCAGACAAAATTTTATGTTGAAATGGCCATTTAGATCTATATTCACAGTATAGGATTTTACTATATCAAATAGGGGCCGTGGTAGGGTTTCAGGTTCGAGACCCGATTCCACCGAAGAACCGTTGCGTAAGGCGGCCTGTTGCAAGTTAAATCCGTGAGGGCTAAAAGTTCTCCAACTGGTGTGATGTGGAGAGGGGGGGGGGTTGCATATCAGGCATTGTTCTCGTCATCTGACCACGGTTCAAAATTACGTGGTCCGTCCCAAAATAGTCGCAGTGTTGTTTTACAACTTGGCTTTAATATAACTAAAATAAACTCCTATACCAAATAACGTAAAGCCGATCTTGCTTTACTTTATTTACCATTTACCAAACTGTTACGAAATTTTTGGCAACAATTCTCGAAGTTGATATTAGGATGAATGATATTAGTACACACTAATCAGAAAGCAGAACGTAGACATCTCTTTTATAAATGAATGCGAATATTTGTATCCTATATGAGTTTGTCTACCCATGATACAGTTCATTTAAAGTGAAGATAAAAGTTTTATAGCGTTTCTGTCTATTCTTCATTTGTTTAAGTGTTTATAAAGTACAAGAATATGTGGCGTTCTTACTTATCTATGTAAAAGTGGCATTGTCTTTTATAGCCATACCGATTGTTTGCATAAATAACTTATGAAAATCGAAACTCTGAATTGGTGAAACACATTGTCAAATAAATTAGCAACATTTTAAAAAATTAAGTGGTTGATTGAATTATTTGATACCAATATTTATATACATTTGTTTTGAAATATTTGAAACACCAATCATTAATTTCAGAAGTCACTGAACAAATTTTTAAAAATATGTTTTCGAAAATTGCATAATATTTTTTCTAAAGATATTATAAGTGGCTTCGAATATTAAATTCGAGGTTTAATAAGATTTCTAATTTTTAAGGCTCAAAGTTTGATTTAGATACAGAATATCACACGTGAGGTTCTTTTAATAAAAATGACGTGTGATGCTGTTTTAATAAAGGTTTACACGTCATATTCTTTTAAAAAATTTAACATTCATGTTCATATCATAAGATAAATTGATAAAATTAAGCATTTTGTCTATGTAAGTTATTCATTTTTTATATAAACATGGTTACACATAGCATTTTTATTTTTATTTTTAAAACACAACCTAATGTGAAGTATTCACATCCGGATTAATTAATTTTAATTTTTTGAGCAACAATCCTAATAAATTAAATATATTTGTTATACATATAAAAGAATAGTTAATGATGGGTGATAACTAATTATTTGATTTTATGACTCGTATATTACTTATGGTTCATATTAATGTATCTTTAATCGAAGAGACTGATCACTGTTTACAAAAATGAATCTGTGAATTGCTAATACGTTTGAAAGTTCTATAAATCGCTTCGAAAAGCATTTATTTCTCTGAAATGTTGACAGACGACTAGAATTTCACCTACTTTTTCAGATATATAGGAAATGATTTTCTTATAGAAGTAACTTTACTATGTAACACGTCGGATATATAAGCAGATATCTACTATCTAAAATTCTACACCAAGTTACAATTAAGACACTGAGTATGAAAAATGATCAAATAATTCAAAGTCATACTCGAGGGATTTTGTTGAAGTATATTTTGATATCAGAAACCTACGTCTGCGTAACTATAAATCCCGCCGTGATCCACTATAAATTGAAAGAAAGAGTTATTAATGAATATGATGATAATTCAAAGATTGTGACATTGTTCTAAAACGATTAGAAATACATTTTTCAAGCGACAAAGTTTAAACAGTGAATTATTTTTCGAATGTTGTCATAAATAATTTATTTATCAGTCAATAATAGAAATCTTTGCTTTGAGGTGAATTTAAATTTGTATTGATGTAATTGATTTCGTTCTAGATATTTTCCGAGGGAAAAAAATCATGGATTTCTTAAATTAAAAGATGAAGAGTTTCTTAAACTGTTTTTCAGCTTAAAATAAATGATGAATAAAAAATTAAAATAAACTGCTGCAGTATATAAATATTTCTTTTCTATGTAGTAACGCCAGTTAAAAAAATGTTTACGAATTTTTATTTTTATTAGGAACATAATCTTAAGCTAAAGGTTTTAACTATCAAATGTCTGAATAAAAAGACAATACTAAATCTAGAGGTAAAGTAATGTTTTGTCTGTTTATTTACTCATATTTTTTAATTAATATGTAACTATCTCCACTTTCATTCGGTATCGTATTCATCAAACACACGCACACACAAAAATAGGATAAAAAGAACGATATACAAAAAAAAGGGGGAGAATTTCGTCAGACGAAACACTCCAAACATTCTTTCTCAATCGTTATTCAAAATAGTAGGCATTTCTTTTGGCAAGAGAGCGTACGAAGTTTCTTCAATTTATTCATTTCAAGACACACGAACGTAGACTAATGTTTCGAATTATTCTTCTTTATGGATAAAGATCAGTATTCTCATTGTAATGGCCACTTCTAAGAACTGGAAGTGAGTTAAAAGGAAGATATAGCATTCTTTTCTTTTCTTTTTTTTTCATTTTTTGCATGAACATTTTCTAATTTAAATAATCAT
>JAPMOR010108399.1:137561-153823 GCA_026543865.1 Argiope aurantia | reverse complement strand
AAGTTTTCTGAAACGTAATAAAATGTCGGCGGGTGAGTTAAACTTTACGGTGTCAGCATTTTCCTTATGTGAGAATTGGGGTTTTCGATTTCCGGGACTTTATTTCGGAATATTTATTGTATAGAAAAGAAATCGAATATATTCTTTATTTGTTGACTTAATATAATGTAAAATTCCAGATTTATGGAATTTTGTAGAAACTTTCCTTCATGCAGAACTCAATAACGTCCTACAAAAGTATACCAATTTAAATCCTGTAAACGATAATATTATCAATAAAAATATTGAAAGATTTCTTCATTTTGAATAAGGAACTTGTAAATAAAATTTTTGGCATGTTGGCAAATATGAAAAAAAAAAAAAAAAAAAAAAAAAAAAATTAAGAATATTTTTTGCAAATTCGAAGATACTTGTAGAATAAGTGAATATATTTAGATTTATTAGTATATTTTCATCAGCAGAATTTCTTGTTAAATTCCATATTATTTTGCAATATTTGTAAGAATGTCAGCAACATTAGCACTTTTAAAATGAAAAAAAAAAGTCTTCGGATGTTTCGCTTTACTTCAGTTTAAACATTATAAGCATAACAAATATTAAAACAATTTCATTTTCAATTTAAACTAAAGACCATTAATTCTTGTCTAAAATAAACTTTATTAATTAACTAGCCGCCTTTGACGACCAGCCGGTTCGCCAGTATTACAGCTCGCTACAATTTTCAATTAAATATTTTAAGTAACTGGTCTCTTAAAGGATTCTCAAACAAAACATTTTTAATCTTCAAATTTTGATAGTCATACCAAACTTATACTGTTTAGATCGTTTCGTTCAATTTAGTATATATATTTTGATAATTTGTTGCCATTTCCGGTAAAACTACAACTTTAATTTAAAATGTAAATGACGAAATTGCAATGAATATTAAGATATTTTTTAATAAAACCAAGCGCTTTATTTTATTTATCATCTTTATTGTTATTTATTAATTATTATTATTATTGAATATGAGTATTGCAAACAGAATCGCTCGGTATTTAAGTCTTATGTTAACTACAAAATATTTTTCATAGTTTATTTAATATCTCAAACAATAATTCAACAAAAATTTCTGAGATTCAGTATAAAATTCAGTTTTTAGTTTTGCTTTCAAAAGGATTAAAATGAAATCAATAATAATATTTTGTTCCTGCTTATAAATATATTTTAAAAATTATGAAGTCTAAATTTAATGCAGTAAGGTATCATATTCTGATAAATATTCTGGACACACCAAATTTTAAATAAATGAATGAATGTTTCTATTTTCCACGATCAACTAAGACTTATTTATGAAGTTTTAAATGTTAAAAATTTAGAAAAACTCACCATTTTCATAATCTTTGGCCAATTAATCTTGAGAAACCTGCGCCCTGATTGGCGCATTTTCTTTGAAGCGATCGATGGAAAATCTAAAATTATCCTTTTTTTATTGAATAGTGATATTCAAATCTTCATAAATCAGTCAGTTTAAGTGATTAGAAATTAACTCTTAAAAGTCAGTGGTTTAGTTGATTGGAAATTAATTCTATGACCACCATAAAATCTGTGCTTTCTCTTGTGGTGTATGCATTCTCCTTAATATCCGCTCGAATAAAACATCACATACAAAAGTACTACATAGAACAAACACATCAAAAGTAAACATAACATTTCAATAGTTGCCAAAAACAAAAGAGAGAAAAATGCAATTAATAAGCATACGATATTTAGAAAAGTACAGATATTTAGACTGGAAAATGAAATTATCTGAACTTAAAAACACGAGCAGACGATATTTACAAAAGTAAAAATATTCAAACCGGAAAAGGAAAATATATGAGTTATTCCATCAATAAATGCCATAAGTTTGTTTACATCTTCATAAAGATCATAAAATAATTTTTCTTGAATTTATTTTTTAGAAAAAATAATATTTCATATTTGTTTCCTTTCCTACAGACACGTGCCGAAAATTATATTTTTGCAGATTTCATTTCCAAAAAGATTTAATTTATTTTCAGTTAGAGCTTTAATCAATGTTATGGCAACACTTTGAAAAAAGCTATTTTTTCCCATGAATGCGAAACGTGCTTAATCTCAATTTTTAATTTTGACGAAAAAAATTATTGAAAAACATAGTTAAAATATTTATTTAAAAATTCATTAAAATTAGAAATTTAATTTTAAGATTAAAACAGTAGTATCATTTCAAATATAAATTTTTGATCTTTAACTTGATGTAAAAATCTTTTTTGTGCGGTAATATTTTCGGAAGTTATAGCAGAAACGCGTCAACATTTCGCTTAATTTTTAAATAAATAAAATTCTAGTTAAAAATTCGAAAAAATAACCCCCAGGTGTACATTCCTGGCCTCCAAGGTATACACGTGCCAAATTTGGTAGCTGTAGGTTGAATGGTCTGGCCTGTAGAGCGCCAACACACACACACACACACACATTGAGCTTTATTATAAGTATAGATAACCACATTTCGGCTATCATCTAATTCGTCCAGATTATTGAATTTTAAAATGTTAAACAATTAATAAGATGTGAGTTTTTTTTAATTCATCGTTATTGGATACGCCTGAGAATCAGGAATATAAGTGAATCGGTATACACCTAATTACTGCAAGTGCAAATAAAAAATTGTAAACACACGAAAAAATGATATCATCGAAAAGATTTCTAGATATATTTTCAATTTAAAGATAGTGCGAGATTTAAAGATAGTGCGAACTAGATTTGTGTTATAATAGTTTTAGGGCATATATATACCAATTTCTATATGGAAATCGTAGCGATTTTGCATTTGGCTATGGTTGAGTTTATTTTCGCACTTTACTACCGGCACTTTTGTATCTTCTTTCTTCTGTCAGAATATACTTTTTGGCGATACGGCGAATGAACTTCTGAGTATTTATAAGAATATTTTGAAGCTCCTTTAATTAGCTAAGCGAAACATTGAATGGAATGCCGCAATAAAAGCTTTAATGCAGCTTTCTGAATTTCGTACGGTGGTATGTTTACGCTTGATTGTTGCCATTTAGACAACAACTAATAGTTACCATTTCTGCCACTTATGTTAAGGTTTTAACTTTATAGACTAGTTCGCTAGTTTAATGGCCAGCTGATTCACCTGGGATATTGGTTGTGTTTAGTTCCTGTTAAATCGCTTAGATGTATTTTTGTATCCATGATTCCATCAAATGTTCAAGCAGTGAAGAAGTGTCACTTTAATTATCCTACATTATTTGATTAAATAAAAATTAAAATAATTTTTGTCGTTTTTTCACTATAGCTTTCGAAAATATTATTCTACAAAAATAATTTTATACTGTTTCAAATTTTTTAATGTATTTTTGATAATACCAATTTAATAGTTTCACGAATTTTTCGGACTTTTTATAAAGTTTTAATAATATATTTTTTTGTTTAATCCCCCCAAAACGTTGCATTGTTGCCCTGAAATTCAAACTATTTACATTGTTTCATCAAATATTTAATCATATCATTTTCTTCCATTACTGAAAGCTAAAGGAGAAGGATTTTGTTTAAGATATATATAATCTAAAAGTGAAGTATAAATGTGAAGACAAAATATCCGGCGATTTTTCAAGATAGATGAACAAGATATTTATGATTTAATAGCGTTTTGTTGTTATGGGGCTGTTTCCATACGCTACGATTCTTCATACAATAGACATTATGTGATTAAAATGATAGCACGACTTTAATGTCGGGCAGTTTGTCAGATTTATTGACATATATTCATATCTTAAGGGTTTATTTGAAATCAAATTTTATAAATACAGCCGACGAACCAACTCACCGTCTGAGAATCTTACTGTTTTTACTTTCAACAATCAAATTTCAAGAAAATTACTTTATTCAGTATTTGATAAAATAATGAAAACGTGTTGAATTTCAGTGCAACACCGTAATCTATTGTTGAAAATTAAATTAAAAAAATATCTTTAAAATGTTGAAAAAAATCATAAGAGCTTTGTAAGATTTACATACGTAAGAATAAGACTAATAAAGGGTAATAAATTCTTCGAGATATTTGCTTCAGAACTCTATAAGAATTTTTATTATAGAGGATAATATTGGGAGATAAATCTTTTTGCCCTAAGTTTGTTACTAGTTTGAATTACCGTTCTTAGATATTAGCAAAAATATAGACTGACTGACGATAAACTCCTTAATAGAAGGAATTCTATTAAGAGACGATATTGTAGGTCTACATTTTAGTTGACAAATATGAGGCCCAAATTTTATTCTTCGAAATCTTTTCGTTTTGCAGTTAATCATATTCACTTGTATTCGGACAACTAAACAGATATATTTCTCTGAATATATGCCTCTCAGATTTAGATAGAAATCTAACAATTTAGGTAAAATTCCATGGACCTAATTGTATGGAAAAAAATGCATATCATTCTGAAAAGATTTATTTTATTATCAAGTCAAACAGACATTTGCTATTTCGTGAAAATAAAAATTGCCTTCTGCTCAAAATTTTTTTAATGAAAATTGTTTATAAAAGAAATTGATATAAGAAGAATTCGAAAATTAAATGATAAAAATTAATTCTTCAAACACAAAATGAAATCTGATAAAAAGAAAAGGAATCAAATTAAGAATACCCCATAGAATTTCGAAACTGTAATTTAGACTCTTTCTTTCAGTGAATTAATGAAATCAATTGAATTCATTTTTAAAATATCAAAAAGGGACAGAGAGAATTATTTTAATGACAAATGCTTTCGAGTTTTTTTTTCTGGATCTATGTTATAATTGAAACTGGCAACGGAATATTTTTTTCCTCCAACAATAATTGAAGTCACTTTCCTTCTTTATAACACAAAAGAAATTCCGGGTAGTTGAATTTCACTATAATTTGTCTTTTCCGTAACTTTTTTAAACATTCCAAGTTTTATTTCTTGAATTTCTTTTAAATCTAACTTTCGGATTTGGACTATAAATGATTGAATCCGACACTTCATTAGGTGACTTTGAAATTCCAGAAATTAGATAAAAGGAACAAAACCAAATTCAACTGATTTCAAAGGAAAATTACAAAAATATACTAATTATCTGAGAGCGCCTATGTTTAAATGACAGTCAAGAAAAGAAACGACACATAATTTTTACAAATAAATAAATGAATAAAAAATGTATTTCCAATTGTTATAAACTTCCTATAACTGTCTTATTGACACATATGGTGAAATATTTCTTAATTCTTAGTATTTCTGGTGAGTTTTAATCTTTTTACGATGTCGGAGCAATTTAAGATATCCTTGAGGCTCACAGAAGAGAATTCTTGCTAATCCAAACAACATTTTTCAAAACGATTTACCCTGTATTTCCCAATGCACCCAGCGTCAATTTAAAATCTATATTACGTCACTTCATCTATTTATTATACAAATAAAACGCGTTTCGTTTTTCGATTTTTAAGTTGCATTAATTTATTTATGCATTTTATATCAATTTTGATCTGTGTACTTCCTAAAGCGATATATATATATATATATATATTTTAAAATTATGCTTTGTTTTGGAACTTATTATGTTAAATAAGACGTTGATCAAATCCACGAAAAAAACCAGTCACATTAGAGTTAAAAATGAAAGGAATTTTTGTTATTTATTTTACTTGTTAATTGTAATGATTTCGTTATTATGATAATTCTAATGTGTCATTTCAGACCGGAAAATCAGGAGATTGTTTAGTTAAAAAATTACATGCATTTAGTTATTTCATTCCTTCATTTAATAATTTAGTTAAAACTATCGTATTTCCTCATGGAAAAAAAGTCGAAAATAAAAATATTCTTTTGTTGTTATTATACTTCTTGTTCGATTATCAAGCGCTACAAATCAATATTTTTAACGTTTAGAAACGGAAAAGAACAAAATCCTCGTGCTGATAAATTAAATACAAACTGGATATTTTAATTTACTTCCTAACCAATTAACACTTTAAGGATTTAAAAACTAGTCATCAATTCTGAGGTCATCAAAATATAAATTTCGGAATATTTATTTTATAATTATAACTTCTATTTTAACTATAATAGAAATTCAAAATAAATTGGCTTTCATGAATTCTTCAAGAAAATATTAAAATATTATTTTAAGCTAGTCAGAACCTTTTCTGAAATAATTTTGTCTCAGTTATTTTTTTTTTGTCTAAGAAAAGTTATATTTTTATTTCAGTGAAACAATTCCTTCTAAGGTGAGAAAATTTGTTTCGATAAGCAATCAAAGGTGCAGCAAAATGTATCAGTATGTATCCTAGAATGATAAATATAGCGTAGTTAGAAACAATTTTTTTTGGCATCCGCCTGCAGCGAGAAAATGACAGTAACACAATATTGAGTGTATGGAAATCATTTCCATACCATTCATCAATGACATTGATTAAGCCACGGATGTTTGCCGCCAACAAATAATCTTTGCGTTTCATGTAACGCCAATTTCGCCAAAAGTACCCAGAAGCTAGAGGTGACATTGATGCATAAGTACATTAATATCAATTTGGCAACAACTATTAGGATGCCACTTTGACGTAAGAAAGATATTATATATATATATATATATATATATATATATATATACCTTAAAATAACTGTAAAAAATTCCTTGAAAAATTGGTGTAATGATTTATTAAGAAATATTATCATAATTTGAGATAAAGCAGTTCGTGTTATTTTGAATTAGAGTTGTTTTATAGTAGAAAAAGAAGTTTTTCGTTTCTTAAAAAAGAAGACATCAAATGAGGTAACGTCAATTTATAATTTCGAATCGCCAGGTAGTCAAATAATATCATGAAAATAACAATTCAGAAGACAGTTATTAAATATTATGACATAGAATATGAAATGTACTTGTTTATCAAAAGACTTATTCTCAGATTTGTCCTTTTCTTTTAATTTTTTAAAAACTTGCATTTTATATATTCTAGAATCGAGTAGGGAAAAATAAAGAAAATATGACAGGTAATGTTTACATTTTATTTCACTTCAAATGGCAAATATACAGGATAATTTTACATGACTTTTAAAATACCAGAAACACAAACCAATGTCACATCATAAATATCCGAATTCAGCTGCTTTATTCCAATTTTTTTTAATATCTAAGCAAAAATATTTAGAACATTTTGCTTGTTACAATGATTTTATTTTAATTATCTTAATAATTTTAAAGAAATAATTCAATTTATTTGATCAATTTAATTTAATGGATCTCTTCTCTTGTATGGTATTTACTAAAGTATTCGAAAATGTTCAATATTATAGAATTGACATAGGAAGAATACAAAGATTTTCAGAATTTTGCAAATTCCATTATAATGGATGTAAAAACTCGCGCTGATTGTTTTTGATAAACCACCTCAAAATTTATAAGCAAAGGGAAATTTTACGAAAAGAAAATTGGGATATTAGTGAAAATATGGACTTTCTTATCTTCCAAACAATTCTTTGTACACAAACGCTGGATTTTCAGAGCGAATTCGTTTGTAAAAAAAAAAAGGAAAGAAAACTTTAAAAAATGTTAAAAATCATTTTATAATGAAGGTTTGGTTTCTTGGAATTTATGCAATATGAAAAAAAAATCACACTTTTTTCTATTTTATGTACATTCCTTAATACCTATTTAACGAGAATTAAATAGCTCAACTTTCCTTTTCTGGAAGTTGGTATTGGGTATGCATTAGGCAACGTGTTTTCAATTTCTTTGTATAAAAAGAAGCTCGGATTCAGCTTTTCTAAAATAAAAACTTTTAAAAAATGTAAAAGAAATAAATTTCCTAAAAAACCATTTATGATACGTTGCATGAAATTTATTTTATATTTATAAAAATATATATATATATATATATATAATTTACTTATTGTAATTTATTTCATGTAAAACGATTGTTAGAATAGTATAAAATATTTAAAATGGAAGTTAGAATAGAATATGCTAACAACAAAATACCTTTCATGTTACAAAATGAACGCATTTTCATAAACATTTTCTTAAATTTTTTGTTTTCAAAATTTATTTTAATTTGGTACCTTTATTTATAGATAATAATGTTTTTTTTTATTAAATAACTAAAAAAGAAAGGAGTAGTTATCTTGCCGGCGAATATATACGTAATTATTTTATTTCTAAACTTATGCATCGGTTTCGAAATTCGCATTTCAATATCTATCAATTTAAGATTCAAATTGTGCCAGTTTAACAGTAAATTTAAGCTTTAGGGAGAAGAATTTAAGTTCTTTACTATACGCTTAGTGAAAAATATTTAAAAAATATTTTTAGTGCTAACTATAGTAATTTTTGGGAGTGTAATGATAAAATGCTATATAAAGTATGCGTTTAATGTCCGTAGATGGTGTAATAAAAATGTATGCTTTAATAAAAGTAAATTTTTAGAAGCCTACAGTTATTTTTATTTTGAGTACAATAAAGAAATAAACGAGTTGAATGCTCTAAAGACATCTGGAAGATACCTTTCGTAAATCGAGTATTTTAGCTGGTTACTTTCTGGATGGTATTTTTTTTAAAATTTAATACAAATTTTATCAATCCCTCACTATACAGACTATGATCTAATAAATGTAAGATCTTTATTAAAATACTTTTATTCATGGTATGAGTACGTTATAGATATTTAAAGCGAAACCGTACTCGAAAAATCCTTAAAAAAATCGAATTTTTTTATTAGCTCATATGATAAATTGAGGCCTTTCTAAATGTGCCTGCAAAATTTTAGACCTGTAGCTTTATTTTTTATTAATATATAGAAGCATTTGTGATGTATTGCTAAAGAGTAAACAATGCTGCCACGCCCACTTTTCAGATTTAAATACCTGTAAAAGAAGCTCATTTCGCAAAAGCATTGCCAATTCACCAAAGGCTTGCATCCAATGAGCTGGTAGAACGATGTATTCGGAGCATGACACGAAACTCCATTGAGACTCTCCCCACAGTGCAATTTGGAGTGAATGCTCGAAAGTTACAACTACATCGATCAAGCAGATATATCAAGCAGAACAGCATACATAGTAAGCAGAATAACAGAAACATACATTTAATCAATTTTGATATGCATATTACTTTTTCAAAGGTGTTATGATAAAAATTTGTCAAGTTTTGATCGCTCGTTAATTTTTCTATATATTCAATATACAAATATAATATTTTGTTTCAATAAATGTTTGTATTTTTTTAACTTTAAACAATTTAGAATAATTTGAATCTCATTTTGTAAAAGTTACAGGCAAATTGAATGGATTTTATATTATTATTTAAATGATTCATAACTTTAAATGCATTTTTTTTCATGTTCTTTTTTGCTCATACGCAACTTTCAAAAGTCTAAGGCTTTCTTAAAATTGGAGGTAGCGGTGTGAAATGTTCAGAAATATATGTTTTATAAAACCTATTATGGAATTAGCTTTAAGGTGTATAGTAATTTTTTAAATGGTCCAAAATCAGAATTTCTGCATTTTTCAGGGAGTTTTTTTTTTGTGTTTCTTTTACAATAAAAATTATAAAAAATTAAATTCTGTTGGCAGGAGAAAATTTATACTAAGTTTTATGTAGTATATTTATAGCTACCAGGAAAAAAATTGGAGAAAAATCTTCATATTTAAAAAAACCTTAAGGTATTAAAAAAAGCTCAATTTTTTTAAAACTTAAATTTAAAAAAAATTTTAAAAAAATAAATTATTTCAAAAAAAAAATAAAGAAGAATTATGGAGGACCATTCTACATAAAATAAAAGTTAAATATAATTTTAAACATTTAAAGTTAAAAGAAAAACTTTTGAGACACCGTGTCGCCTTAATTAAACATCGTTCGGTGACCTTTAAAATAAAATAAATTATTAACGCGTTTAATTTTAGCAATTTCCAATTGTTATTTAAATAGTTTCCATCTATTCATGTTCAATAAATAATTCAAGTATGAAAATTTCCGAAAATTTATTAAAATATTTTTATTTAGCATCGCAATATGAAATCACGAAGTTTACCATAGCATCTCGAAATGAACGATTCAATTGCCTATATATTTTACAGTTCCACTTCTAATTTCAAAAATAAATAAATGAAACATCAATAAACCAACACTAAATACAGACGGACAATTCAAAGAAACGAGCAAGATCTTGCATGTGATGTCACGATATCTCTTCGTCACTCTTTTTGCGAAAAAACCCTCGTTAGAGGTGTAGTTTTTTTGGCATTTTATTTTGCTCGTTATGCAAGTCATTCGTTAGGAGAGGTGCTGCTCGCTAAGCGATGTTTGACTGTATTTTAACAAATATCAAAGGCGGTATCTCATTATTTCCATGTGTCTTAATTTCTTACAAACATTGTTTGATTTTTGTCATAAGAATATCATTTCCCAGTATTTCTGATACTACTAAAATAGTGTTTAAAAACTTGTATTTTTACTTCCTACTTAACGATTTATATAGAAGAATGTATTAAGAAATATATTAGTCTTAAATATATTCATTAATTCATGATTACAAATATTATGAAATCTAAATTTAAGTTTTCTCATATTCTATTTTAGCTATTGCTATATCAGCGGAGTCATTTCTTAGAAAAATTTATATATCAATCGATAATTAAAATCTCAAACAATTATTATTTTTCCGTATTTGGGGAGAAAAAACTGGGCAAAATTTTATAACTCTAGTACATGAGGAAATGTGAAGAGTATATGCATCAGAATTCTATTTTTATAAACATGGAGAGTGTAAAATTGAGTTAAATCATTTAAATATTACAATTACAGTGATAACTTCAAAAATTGATTTAAGTCGTACTGTCTCTTATAAAAGGACTTCCGGCTCAATAATTAAATAAATAAGAAAATGTAATGTATTTCACTGAGTTTACTGAATTTTTAAGAATTATTACTGTTAATTGCATTTCTAAATTTTTTTAATAAATTTAAATGATGGATATAGACATATCAAGTAAAACTAAACAAATTTAAAGTCTACTTGTGAGAGTCATATTTTTTAACAGAAAAATATAAAATGAAATAAAAATAATGATTATAAAATTATTTTAAAAATGCTTACAATAAAGTACTTCAAGGCATTTATTCCCAAATTCGTTCGAGACATAACAATTCAGCCTCAGTCATGAAAAATAAATTAGGATTCTAAAGAGGTACATATCTCAAAGCACAACCCTTTTAAAGAGCTTGGAAGTATCGTGCTACTTTAAATGGATGACTATAAATCCCAACAGAAACTCTCATTTGAAGCAGATGCTTTCGAAATCGATCTCCATAACAAGTCCCTCAATACAATTTAGTTTACAAATGATTGAAATTTCGAAACTTATCTTCAGCTAGAAGATGGAAGACCTGTATCACCAGGATAAGAGTCCACTCTTATGTGATCACTTTAGATAAGTAATGCATTGTAAGTGAAGGAGGTGAATTTAAATTTTGACTTTAAGATGTCAAGCATGAAGGGAATTGTGTGAAATAAATAGTTATATTAAGCAGTTCATATTTTATTAAATATTATTAATATTCTTTTGTGCAAAAATAAGATAATTTATTTTTAACTAACTCTTTTAATTGTAGCTTGTTTTTTTTTTTTAAAGCGAAGGATTATTAGTTTGGTAAAATATAGAAAATGTTATTTGTATAAAAACGTCTGCTCATCAGTTAAGATCTTAAAGTGCGAATTAAGTACCTTAAGCAGGAATTATATTAACGACTATAACATCTAGTTTTTTAAAGGGTTTAATATTTTTTTGATTAATTGCGGCTAGATATGCCTGTCAGGCTGTCTTCAATTTATCAAGCCTTTAACAGCTTTTTTTTCGACAGAAAAATTGGAGTTTAAAAATATTTTCTATTTTTCAAAACGTTAATAAAGTTGAGTATTTTTGAATTATTACTATTTATTCTTAATTTTTAAACTATTTATTTTTTAATATTTGCCATTTTTTTATCGCTACAATTGTTTTGAAATCGCTTAATGAATTATTTTCTCATATTTACAATAAGAATATCTCACAGGTGTCTAACAAAAATTAAATAAAATCACCGAGCTATATTTAAGTTCATGAAGCTTAAAATAAGGTAATGTTATTGGATTGTCTTAACAAACAGTGTTTCTGAATTGCAGCAGAAACTGAACGATTATAAAATTTTATCCTTATAAATATGAATGAATTCAAATAAGAAATAATAATTTTAAAATTTAAGCTGACTTTTTTATTTTTAAATATTTTTCTTTGTTCATGTTTTTATCATGTTTTCAAGGTCCAAAACAAAGCAAAATAAAGAAGTTTAAATACAGATTGCGTATTTAATAATATCTAGTTCTGATTTTTTTCTGATATTTCTATGACTTACTATCATTAATACATAAAATGTGTGTTTATTTTTTTTTTCATGCAGATAATCAAGACACTAAAACAAATTTATTGTGTTGAAATTCATGCAATACTATTAGAATAATGTAATGAAATATAGTTAACATGTTATCGATAATATAATTCAAAATATATTTCCTCTGTGCCTATGAATATTTTATAAAAAGCATAGCGAAATGTAGAAATAGCTTAAGATAAATGATTTTTTTTGAAACTCAAAGATTGAATTTAAATAAAAATATGTATACTGTTTAAGATATTCCAATAAAAGTTTTCACTAGGCAACAAACTTTTACGTTAAAAATATTTGCAGATTTTAATTAGATTAGTAATATAGGTTTTGTCTTTGCATATATAAAAATACAATATTAAGAGTTGCAATAGAAGCAACTGACATGCTTAATGCTATTATGATTGTTTGGTATTTTAGATAAGGCATTTCCCTAAAATGTGATTATAAAATTTATTTTGTGACCAAAGAACGTTTCTTTTGTAAAGCAATTAAAAGATGTTGACGTTTCTCATACATGAAGAAAAGCATTTAAAGGTAACAACAGTCCACAAACATGTGTGCAAGTTATTTTCAGTCAAACAACAAATGCGCACAAACATTTCGCATTTGTTGATATAAATCGAAGACAAATGCAATCGATTTTTTGCTTTCCTACGAAATAAAATCCCAACAAAGTCAGTATATTCAAGATATTTTAATATTACTTCTATTTTTCTTTTTTGCATATCGATTTTCACTTTGTCTGAAAATAAAATTGACAGCGTTCTTATCGCTATTTATAGAAAGCTATTTTTCAACGAAATCTTCCAAGTATATGTATTTAGAAATCTCTGTGAAACTTTCTTCCATCGCATTTTGGACAAAATGTGTATAGGAGAAATCTAAATGTTTGCCCTTTCTTGTGCAAAACAAAATTTTCAAAAAAAAAAAATGTTCTTAGTAAAATAAATCTATTAAGTAGATGGAATAATTTTATTATATAGCCTTTATCCAAAAATTGCTGATCCACGCAAAATAAGGGAAATAAAATCCGTTTAAAAGCAGCTTGTCTGTTTGTTTGCTCGGTAATATACTTATTCTTTTTAACACATTTCTTTCAGATATTTAAAATCATATTTTTTTCTTCTTCTGTTGCAACGAGGAGGTACTAAAAACTAGGAGCTATGGAATAAAGCTGCTTGTTCTAGCCTATTCCATTAAGTTGATCATTTTTAATTTCTAAAAGGAATTGGCCAAATTGAAGATAGTATAATTATTATGAGTTAGAAGTTTTTCAATGTATTCAATGAAATATAATTAAAGTAATGTAAAATTAAAGTGATAAAAGTAAAGTAAATTACAAGAAAATTTATATGGATTGAAATCATATCTTAGATTAAAGATAAAGCTGAAGTAAGAAATTCATTTTCCAAATGTCGGCTAAGGTTGAAATGTTTTAAGAAATATTTGAAGTTTATTAAAAAAATGATTGGTATCTTATGTATGATAAAATATTCTAAATTGAATCAAACGGGAGATTTTTACATATCTTCTCGAAAAAGAAGCATATAATTGTAATTCCTATTTTAAACTGGTAAAATGCTCTATGATTAGATCCAAATAGATTAATTCAAAAATTATGTACTGAAGATCCAACTATTGATATCTATTTCAAACATGTAAAAAAAAGGGTATGTAGATTTATTGTCTTGAAATTTCTCTGTAATAAAAAAACTAAAAGTTGTATCGCAATTAAACTTCCAGCGGACGACCCATTTATAATGCGTATTTCTTAAATTCACTGTTATAAAAAAATATAATTCTGTAAGATGGTAACTATTAGATTAAGCTTTATTTTGGAAAAAGATTAATAAGTACAAGCATTTGAAACAATTTTTATTTAAAAAGGGATGAAAATAATAGCATAACAAAAAGTGAAATCTACATAAAATGACCGAAGAACAAGCCAAATAATGTGGAAAAAACAATAATAATAAAAAAAACTGGAGCGCCAATATTCCAATTGAAAAAATAAACTTTATAATACAAAATTGTATAAAAACATTGAAATAGAAATTGAAAATTAGATATAAAAAGTAAGTAATCAGTTTCCTGTTCACTTCATTACATCATTCTGGCTCGCGCGCATAAGATTAGAATGTCCTAAATACATAAATTTATAGGGAATCCTACGTGCCTGACATTCGAGCAATTTGGAATCTTATCTTCTTACTCACTGTTAAACTTAACTTCAATTAACTTAGCTCAACTTAACTCAATTAAACTTAATATTCTTTACTGATTGTTCAATTCTTTGAATCTATCTCTGCTTTTCACTTCAACATTTGTAGTTTTAGCTCGCTTTGCAAATAAGTAGACGCTCTACGTTCAACGTATTATTTGAAAAAAGCCATCTAACATGAGAACTTCCTTCTAAATAGCTTTTCCTAATTATTTATTGAATACGTAAGTAGTAGCACTTAAATTATAGTAATTAAATCATTTTTAAGGCAAATTATTTTGAAAAAAAAACTAAGGTAAGTAGATGCAGCAAAGGTTTACTTCAAAAGGTTTTAAATGTCTCTGAAATATAAATAGCATATTCTTAGACCTTTACCAAAGCCGCTAGTCCCATACAGCTACAGAATTTCCATCAAAAAGAGCTGCAAAAATCGCCTACGTTATTCTTTCGTATCTCCCTGCGTTAAAAGAAATATAAAATGCAATTCTTCTCTAATACATTTTAAACGCACATGAGTCCACTAGAAGTTTAAACTAAATTTCATCTATGAAGTGGTACTTTAAATATCATTAATAGTATATTAACCCAAGTGATTGACAATTCGATATTCCAATAACGTATAATTCAACATCAAGTTACAATTAATATAGATGTAAGATTTTATGTGTGAGAGATTGCACTGAATATTGAACAATTGGTATATATACGTATCGTATGATTGCATTGAAAATTGAAACTTTAGCGAACAACAAATTATCTTTGGCAATCCAAACTTTTACTTTTCAAATTTAGCACAGGCAAGGAAAGTTTGAATCGCTTATTATTCTTTCAAAAGATTTAACATAAAGAAACGTCGTATGAATTTGAACATTTATGTTCCATCACATTCAAGAAATACAAAATATATCATATAAAGTCTCTTTCTAAATTCAATTACAAAATTAGATTTAGCCATTAACAAATTAATCTAAAGCGCTATATAACACTAACCTTTCGATGTTGCTATCAAAAACTCTTGAACATGTAAGCTCTTGATAGATTTTACGTGGTTCAATTTTGCCGAAAGCGAATATTATAATTTAAAAACTTCACTTAAGACTGTCCCATTTACAGTTTACCGACTTTTGAAAAAAGCGAGTTAGTTGAGAGGCTGAAGTTTTAACGAGTTCCCAATGACTACGAATGGTAATGAAATTATTGTGAAACCGACTACCATGGTAACACAATTTGAACTGTGGTAGCATCCATGGCTGCCAAAAATATCCTTAGGGTAAGATTAATACTTCCTTTCTTAAAGTTAAGTATCATTTTCGCTCTCATCATGTCCTTAGAATAAAAAAAGACAAGGCTTAACTTGTTTTTAATGGTTTAAAAGATAATAGTATATTGCAATATATTGGAAAAAGAAAGAAGAAGAGAAGAAACTCATTTTTTTTTGAATTCAATATTGATTAGTTTCATTGTTCCTTAAATTCATATTCATTTATGGGTAATTAGTAATAATAAATAATTAACATTTATAAATTAATATAAAATTAGAGAAATAAGGGGATAATAATAAATGTAAAAATAAATAGAAAAG
>JAPMOR010108399.1:126066-137161 GCA_026543865.1 Argiope aurantia | reverse complement strand
CAAAACATTAAACATAACAAGAAGCAAGAATATAGTTACAATAAAACTATACATCACAAAAAAATATTTTGAGAGTCATAAAATTTTACTTATTTTTAATTCTAAACTTTATTATATAACTAAATGAAGGAAGAGTATTCATTTTTAATCTGAGCATCTTAGAAATTAAGCGATATTTCACCAATGTAAGAGTAGTAATTAAAATTATGTTTTCTTAAAGTTAATTCTACTGTGTTCCACAATGTTTGGACACAAAAAAGAATACTCTGCACAATTATCTATCTATACGCAATAAATTTCTTGACCTTTCGAAACTAAAAATGTGCGTATTTCCGTGTTTCTGATTCTATAAAAACTATAAGATATAAAAAAATTATTTCATAGATATATAAAAATTAACAAGGGAATTGAAATTAAACTAAAATATACATTTATAAGTTGCTTATTTTATTCACTGATAAGACAATAATTGAGTTAAAATTTAATTAAAATTATTTGAATTTTGAATTGAGTTTGGAATTTAATTTAAAAGTTCCTCCTGTTTCAAATGGAAAAAAAACCGAGTAAGAATAAATAAACTAACAGTATTTTATCGGAAATAGTTTCAAAAATTAAAATAAAATGTATATATTTAAGGCTCTTAAACATTTTGGAATGGTATTTTTGCAACTTTAAAGAATTGAAACTATTTCCAACTGAAAAAATTATAGAATATGGAAATATTTTTACTCTTTATTATATCACTTTAAGATACTTCTTCAAAAATAGTGTGAATCTTTCACGAATTGTTTTCATTTTTATTTATTTGATGAGGTAATAGAACGAAAAAAAAGTAATTTTTTTTCAGGATATTTTTTTTCGTCAAAGAATCAAAACTTATAAGGTCAATGAAGGAGGAGTAATTGGGAGTTAATTTTAAATAATCAATGTTCGTAAGCAAATTTAACAGTCATCGTATCGTAACCATCATTATCATCGCACAGCGAACAGTTAACCTGATGCCACAACAAGCTCATTCAAACCATTATATTGAATATAATTTATCAAAAAGACAATGCTCAATGAACTGAGTAAACTCTTTTAATCGGAACTGCATTTCTTCTACATCTTATAATATAAATGCACAATATTTAAATCTTATTATTGATGATGTCTCACATACATTAATTTTTATGGGAAATCTGTGAATAATGATCTAATTTAATCACGATTCTCAGAAATTTTAGTAAATAGATGCAGATTCTAGATGATATACTGTTAGATGGAAATCTTTTATCAAATTATTAACAGGGAGATTTTACCATTATCACGTTTTCTGGTTGAGTTAATAATTCTCTATAGAAAACGAGAGAAATATGTAAAGGATTATTGGATTGATGAATGCTTTATCATTGATATTAATAATTTTAGATGTTTTAAACTTATTTTAGTATTGACATGAAATGATTTATGATAAAATGATAATTTTAAAAAAATTAAACTCCTATAAAAGAAATGCTTGTATTAATTAAGAAATATGTCTCATCTATAATTCATCATTCTTTTCAAATCTATGGTTTAATACATCAGTTACAAGTTAGAATGAGATTTCTTAGAAAAATGCTTTAAAAAAATTAAAAAAACACTATTAATAATAAATAAAGCGAGGCAACTGATTTTCCTGCATTTTATATATCATGAGTACTTTCTTCAACATTTGTAATGTACTGATATGAACAAAAATGATTTCTAATGCGTCAAAACCTGGAACTGGAGAATCAAAAGGTATAAAGAGACTGTATATTGAATTATCTTTTGATTAATGCTTATATTAATTCAATTCTTTCCTATTTAACCCTCTCATTTCCAAGTTCATGCGATTTCCAAGATTCAGATCTTGTTCATGTTCCTCAGAATGTTCAAACTCTCGAGTTCCTCTTATAAATATTAACAATAAATCCTATACGCCTCAAATGCCGCTGATTTTTATTAAGTAAATGTATTTTCGGATATACTTTGATACTTTTGAAGTAAATTTTTTGTCCCAATAAACTATCTGGGTGACATTTCTGATGACCAAAGCACGAACAATTAACGAATTTAACCAAAAGGAACTGGAATTTTACATTAATTGTCAGGGGCTTTAGATATCCACCATAGATTTAAATAATAGGTATTTGGGATATTTCAGTATTATGAGAATTAATAAATGTTAGTTCTAATCATTTACTCATTTTAACTTTTACCAATTTGGCTTCAACTTGAAGCCATACAAATTTCAACTTTGATTTTTCTTTTAGAATAAAAAAAATCCCCATAAAATGTATTTAGACACTCAAAAAACATGTTTTGAACTTGAAAGCAAGAAAGGGATTCAAAATTTAAATTGGAGTTTCGAACCAGTTCTAAGCTAATTTTCTCAAAATCATTATTTTCAATCATTATCGAAGCAATCATATTCCACTGAAAACGTAGAAAGTGTTATATGGTTTAGAAATTTTTCATGATACCTTGCCGACGGGGTTATGGACTTCGTTATAATTCTCCGTTAATAAACCTATGCTCCAGTGATATATTTTTTTAAATTTCAAAATTCAAAGTAAACTGAGAAATCAATTATCTAAAGGTGCAAGAAGCAGACTCAGGAAGATAGCGTTGGACCAATCAATAAAGCCCTTATAAAAATAAAATTAAAAAAATCTATTTAAAAATGTATTTAAATTTCCAAACAACAAATTCCATTTGCTTAAACTTTAAAAAGTTATCTATTCGCTAACAAGTTTCTTTGCATTATTTAGCTTATCAGCTATATTAATTGTTAGCATTGATGATATGGTATTTTTGGAGATATGATATTGTAGTTCAACTTGTTAAGAAATGTATACTGCAAACATCACGGAATAAAATAGATTCCTCTTTAACAGAGGAAGTTGCAATAATTTTCGATTTAATTAAAATATATTATATATGAAGACAAATATTTCAGAATTTCAATTGTAGTAATACTATGTTCAAATGAATCACCTTCAATTATTATATGTTATTGACAGTAAATGCTGAAACAATGATACAGGCACTCCAGGCTTCTTCATCGATTCAAAGATAAAAAGTGATAGAAAACACTCTGAAATCTTATAGTAGAATGTTAGAGTTGGGATATGGTTTATGTAATTTTGCCGTCAATTTATCAATTAATGGCATTCATTTCAATGCAATTAATGGCATTCAATTCAATGGCATTCATCAATGCTAACAATTAATATCCTTTTATAAAACTTGTTTGTAAAGATGATTTGAGCAAAGATACTTCGAAATTTTCTGTCATAGGATTTATTTAACGAAAAGAAACTACTTTAATTTTTTCAGATCTTCAAATGCACAATATCATAGATATCAAATAATCAAATAAAGGATTCAAATTATTATTTGGATCATTTACAAACTACAAAAATTAGAAGGCTGGGATAACCTGGTTAGTAGGTGGTTGGATTCACATCCTTTGCGTTGCGAGTTCGAACCCCGAAAGCCGAAGACTGTTCGTGTGTTTGGTGGCTGGTGCACGTATAAATTTGTTGTGATCACGAAGTCCTCCATGCCGAGAGTAATACCTCTAGAGTTACTGTTTCAGAGGTGATCGTTCTTTGATTCAGGTCTAAATTACGATCTGTGAATCCGTAAAAAAAGCTTCTTGGCTCTAGTTGGCGCTACTGAAACAACAAGAGATGCTCATTCTGCTTAAATCACTGACATATAGCTATCAGCGGGCTTTTAAAGTGCCATAAGTCGCAACACAACAAAAAAAAATTGGAATAAGACTGACAAATTATATTGCAATACCATAATGTTTATAAAATAAATGTTCACTTAATTTATTTTTTTTAATATGGTTGAGAACCATGGTTCAAATTTTGTTTTTCTGTATATATGTAAATATATTGTTTCATGTATAGTTCCTATTTCACACAGGCATTCTATTTTTTTTTAATTCCGATATTTCCAAATAGTGTGATAAGAAAATCTGTAATATCGTTAGGATCATTAACATAGATAATGTTTTATGCCATTTAATCGTTAATAGCCACGGCTCTTATAGATACAGAGGCATGAGTTTGTGTTCTATGTAAATGTGTGCATTCGTTGTTGAAATTACAGGTTAATATGCCTCAAAGTGGAGATTTTTTTTGAATAAAAATGAATGCATTATTACCTTACATCCACTTTTATGGAGATGCGAGTCACCCTTTAATATTTAAATTAAAATAAGGAAGTAACAGCCTTTATGAATAATATTCAGGGTATCGAACAATAGGGATCATATAAGCTATTCTTAAATTTTAACGCCTAATATATATGATAATTGTGCTTTGCTTTTTTAAAACATTTTGTTAAATCATATATATTTTCAATTAATTTTATTGTTCAAAACATCAAATTTAAAAGCTCTGTCTTTCGAAAAGGAAAAGAGCTTTATGCATATGATGATGCATATGAAAGATGCATATGATGGTATTCTTACAAGAATTATTTATTCGGAAATTCAATTGATTATTAAAGATCATATGATGCAGTTTCTTCTGTTTTTAAAGATTTTTCAATGTTTCGATTACCTAAGTATCCTTAAATTATGAATGTGTGTGTGTGTGTGTGTGTGTGTGTGTGTGTGTGTGTGTTTATATATGCGTGCGTTAGGGCTATATATACCATACCGTTAGACCTTCCACTATCAAACTTGGCACATATTGTGGAATCAAAAACTTGTTGAATAAAAATGTGCACTTTTTCCCAATTAAAGACATTTTTTTTTAATTTTAGATAATTTAAACACAAAATAAATCTTACAATTTTTCCATATTAAAAATTAGGCAATTTTAACATGGAAATAATTGGGACAATTATTGCCCAAAAATAAAAATCCTTCAAAATTTAAAAATAATGTCTTTTAATGATACCAATTTAAGAATCTTGCAATCGTTTCCCGAACTTAGCCTTTTTAAAAACACACTTTTGTTTAATTTAATTCAGTAAATTAAATTGTTGACAGAAATCCAAATTGCTTCCACTGTTTCATCAAATGTTTAATCATGCGATTTTCTTCCAATATTGAAAGTTAGAGATGAATTATTTTTCAAACATCTGTGTATTTTATAAGACAGATAAAAAAAAACAAGTTAAAACACTGTTGAATTTTGAAGATAGATGAACCACACATTATCCTTTTAATAGCGTTATGATGTCATTGGACAACTCTGCATTATAAAAATTCATATACATAATGAGAATAATGTCTGTAATACAAATAAAATAACACGGCTTTAATGCTTGACAGTTCGGTGCAATAAATGATATGGTAATATATATATAAACAATTTAACTGGAATTAATTATGACAGCCCCGCCTTCTTTGTTCACAAACAAACAAGTGAAATTTTCTATTGTTATTCTTGCTATCAAAGAATATCTGATAGAAGCGTTTAATAATTATGCATGAAGGATAAAAATAAATTAACCATTTTTTTAAAATTCACTTAAATATTGAATAATTATTAATTAATTAATAATTGAGATATTAAAGATTTTCTGGAATAAATTTATCATTTTAAAATGAATTATTTTGAAAAACAGATATTTAGCCTCAATTAATTATCATAGTAATGGCATTAAAAGCAAGACATGATGGAAGCATCTTTTCTCTTGCTATGAGTATTTTAATTCGGAAAAAAAGTCAGACGTATTTTTCTGAGCATATTCAGAAATACTTGGTTGATGAAGACAATTTTCATTCGATATTTTTCTTAATCATTTGAATCTTTTACTAACTAATGTAAAAAAAATATTTTTTTTTTCTATTCGTATCTTCTGAATAGGAAATGTTTATATATCGAGATGTTGCGAGATACATTCATAATAGAACTTGATACTTAAAAGATTACTTCGGCACATTATTGAGGATGCTCCGCTGTCATTTCTATCGCCAAGAAATCAATTTTGAAGACATATAATTTCTAGAGAGATTTTAAAAATCTCATCTGTATTTTATGATGAGACAGTGATTTGTCTTAGAAAACGTCAGTGATTTTATTTACAAAATTTCTAAAGTAATGGATATTATCGTTTCGGATATGTCTAAATTTTATATAATTTACTTTGAAATAAAGTATAATTGAATATTATAGAGTGAAATGAAAGAGGAAAAATTAATACTTCTGGTCTATCAGGAATACTATTTTTGCCTTTTTGTATCATTTTAATATAAAGTTAAAATTAATTTGCAAATTGTCATATATTTTTTTCTTAATAAAGACCCTAAAATAAAAAAATAAAGTCAAAACGCTAAGGTAATGAAAGACTTTTATCTATAATATTGAAGTACATTTTTAATTTACTACTGATTAATATCCCAGTTCCATAATTACTTTTTAAATTTTAATTCCATAGTTATTTTTGTTTTGTTTGTTACTGCTATATATAACATATGAGGATAGCTATCGATTAGATCAGGTGCTATTTCATTTTCTGCAAGCTTTATTTGGTGCACCATTTGGTTATTTAAATAATTTATGGATTTATTTATTATATTGATTGAAAATCATCAATCCAAATATTTAATTTAAGAGAGCTAGGTTCTAATTCGGATAACTTCTATTAATTAATGGATTGTGATCTATAATTCCTATAATACTCATATTTATGGTATCTATTAGATATTTTCTATAAATTATATATGTGGATATTCTATTAAAGTAATATACACTGGTGTACAAAACTTAAGCAACAGGTATGTTTTTTGCCATAACTTCATGAGAAATCATCTGACAGACATGAAATTCAGAAAAGAGATACAGCATTTTGTTCTGAAAGGCGGACGAAAGCATAGTTGCGCAGAAATGAATACAATGCATACAGTATGGAATTAAACAAAAAACAGCTTTATTGAACTCATAGTATCGTTACACATGATTGTCTGTCCAAGAGGAAGAACAGCAAGCAGATGTTCCTTAGTATGGGATATGCCCTCCCCTTACTGCAATGGTTGTTTCGCACCGTCTCCCCATACTCAGCACCAGATTGTCCAACAGTTCTTGAGGTAAGAGTGCCCATTCCTCAATCAGCATCTGTTTAAGTTGCTGTTTAAGTTATCCATTCGAGTGATATCTTCACTTTCCAGGAGCTCCTCAACAGCATGAGTCCTGTGTGACTGTGCATTGTCATCCATAAAAACGAAGTCTGATCCAATAGCACCTCGGAACAGACGCACATGGGGAAGGATCACCTCCTGACAATAGCTATCTCCAGTTACAGAACCTCTGTCGAAAACGTGGAGCTCAGTCCGCCCGTTCATCATAATGCCTCCCCAGACGACAACTCCAGGACCATCGAAACGGCCTCTTTCCGTGATGTTACTGGGATGAAACCATGTCCCGACCTCTCTCCAAATCAACTGGCGTTGAGAATCGCTTGTGGCACTAAAAAGACTCTCATCTGTAAAGAAGACACGACTCCATTGATGAGATGTCCAGTTTTTGTGCTTCCTGCACCACTCTAAACGGTGCCGCCGGTGGGAAACTGTCAAAGCGATGCAGCGTTCAGGACGGCGGGCGAATAGGCCACATTTGTGAAGGCGTCTGGACACAGTAAAACGCGACACTTGTCGCCCCGTTGCTGCACACAGTTGCTGAGCAATGGCGCTTGCTGACTGGTTGCGGGTTCTTTTCGCCTGCAGGACGATATGTCGGTCATCAACTGCAGTTGTTTTCCTGGGGCGGCCACCACCAACCTTTCTCACAGCTGCACCTGTGGTTTGGAAGGCTTTCCAAGCGTGCGAAACGAAACTTTTGTTATTCCGAACTCTTCAGCAACACTGGTCACACTACGCCCTTCCTCCAGCTTTCCACTCATTCTTCCACGTGTGAAAGCGTCCAGGTGATTTCTGCTAGCCATATTTCACGAATTAACTCACGTGCCCTTGCAGCGAATGTCTTTAATTGCGTCTCCGTTTTTCCTTTTATTGTATTGTTGAGCTGCGCGCGCCTTCCGCACGTGTTTTGCGTACGCGCCTGTGACGTTTTGTTCCTGATATTTGCATACTCATGACCTTTCTCTTGAATTACGTGTTCATTGTACTGATCGAAATAACTCCTTTTCTGCAATTTCATGGCTATCTGCTTAAAATTTGCATTGTTGCTTAAGTTTTGCACACCAGTGTAGTTATTAAAAGGTCACGGTTCGAACGAAATCCATGGGCTAATTTCAATTCTCCTGAATGTTATTTTAAGAGTCAGTTCTTGAATTTATCATATTTAACAAAAGCAGTGTAGGACAGAAAATATTCTCTACTCGTTAATAGGCAAACGAACATTTGCTTTAGATTAAAGTATATATTCATACAGGAATGGCTTGTATGAATTATACAATTTCATGTTAATTGTGAGAAAACGAAAGAAGAAAATTGTTCTTGGATAATTGATTTCAGGTTAGGAACAATTTATACCAAATAGCGTAACTTGTTGCAAAAACTGAAGTTTTAAAATTGTGCTTTATCATGTTATTTTATTCACTATTCAATAATTTTATGCAATATTGTGAGCTTTGTTTAATATCATACAATATTGTACAATTTATGCCCGCTACTGTGACCATGAAATGATTTTAAGAGAAAGAGCTTTCAATTGCTTAAAGTATATATTCAATCATAAAGTATATATGCAATGGTAAAAATCAGTAATACAGGAGAGCAGGAAATCAGTCATTTGCTCTAAATATTAGAATTACATAGTTTGAGATCATCCAACAGAATCTTATTTCTTATTTTTCCATAAGAGGGGATAGATATAAGATTCCATAAGAGAAATTACTTGATCATTCAACAGCAGATACTGTCAAAAGTTTTAAAAAAACATCTTCTCTTCAAGAGAGCATACGGAGATTGAATAAGCTCTGGTATCTGAAACAGTCAGGATAGGAGGCATATAACTCGAGCGCATCTTGTATCATCTGATAAAGTTTCTTGTTTTAAATGTCTTTTATAATCAATTATTGCAATTTATTTCTTACATTTTTTACACTGCTTCTATCAATTCACCAGATCTGAAAGAAAGTATATCTGCCCATCCATTCGTTACTTCGAGACATTTATTTGATCCATTCTTGCTAGTTTGTAGAACTGGTTCTGAATTCCTCTGCACTTATAAGTTAGTTCGAGACTGATATAGAAAAAAATAGACGACAAGCTTTCTAGTATTATTTGAACTCTGTGTTTTGACGTAGCTTCAAAATTCGTTAGAAATTTTACTTGTTAATAAATAAATCATTTTATAAAAATAATATTTTTAATTCATTGCATAGTAAGTGAACATTAATTTTGAATTTTTACTCTATGAATAAAGTTTATGTATAAAGTAACAAAAATTAGGTGCATTGCATTTCAGAATTTTTGAAGCTGGCTTGAAAAATTCTCAAATTCGAATCAAACATTCTGGTCTTTTTTTTTGTCTTTTTATTTTTAATGGTCAGTTCAAAGTTAAAAAATTGAATTAGATATAATATTTTAAAAATTAATTATTCTACTCTTTATTTATTAGAAGGTTCTTTTATTACATGATCTACATTCAATCTAATATTCCTCTTTACAAATGAATCAATTCAATAAAGACAAGTAACCAAACAAGAGCATGAAATAAATTTTAAGCACTGTTAATTCTTCCTGATTTTTCAAAACTATTTCTTTTTTTTTATCAATTTTTATTTATTTATTTGCTATTTTTTTAACTGTAATTCAATATTTATTTCACTTTTTCCTAACCAACTCCTCATTAAATTTCAAAAATCTTATCAGGAGAATAGGCTAATATTTTTAAAAAAAATAATGATTATAAGATTCTGCCTTGTCAATTTTACATAATACAGTGCCAAACCTCCACACCCGGTATTTTTCTTTTGGCATACAGCCATTTTAAATAGATGAAAAGCGCCAAAGGGAGAAAAAAAATACTATACTTTTATCGTTGGGAGGGAAAACTCTCAAGACCTGGTGTTTCTAACGATAACACTTCTTAGCTATCGAGAAGACTTTCGCTTCATAAAGCAAAGTTATCTTAAATTTCTGCTCAATATCACAAAGCACCTTTTACATTTCCTTGTAGCTTTTCTGAAACTTCTTATTTATTCTTATGGTAAAGTGATGATGAGTATATAATACATTTTATTATCTGAGTAGGGCTGGAATAAAATTTATCCGTTTCTAAGATTGAGAGATTGAGAAATAGCAATCATCCATCTACGATGTCACTGCACATCTTAACTGTTATTTTTAAATACAGGAGATTTGTGTACCTACCGATACCACATGCTTAAGGTCTACTTTTTTAATTGAATAATATTTAGTTTTAAGTTTTATTTCTGAATTGCATGATTGGATAGAACACTAATTCCTATTTTTCAAGGCATTTGTAATCTTGAAAAATTGTAGCAAGTTATTAAGGAAAAATAATTTTAGATACTCTGAAATAAAATTCAGCGACTCATCTCTTATTGTTTCACAAACGTTAATCAAATAACTTTCCTTGATTTTATTCCAGAAAGTTTTCCATAATTTTATTTTTAACATTAAGTACCGATTCAAATGTTAAATTAAACCCTTCTCTATTTGGGTCCTGCAGTAGAAGACATTTTGTATGAAATTACATAGTCTTGTACCTAGAGCCATGGGCATACGTACAACAGCATTTATATATTTTGTGTTGTTATTTTTATAATTTGTTCGCAATAAATAGAGGAAGAGTTTTACTTATCCAAATCATTTCGAATGAATCATTATTTTCTTATTGTTGAATGTCTTGTGAATGGAATGAAGGGTGTACATTTTGCTCAGGAACTTTCAAGGTTTTTAACTTATTAAAAATATATTTACTACTATTTTTATTATTGCAAAATATTTTCAGATGTTGTATTAGGCCAGGAATTTAGGTACAACAGCGTTATATTATTTAAGTTATGTTAAAATTAGTTTGCAATAAATTATCTTATTATCTAAACCCTAAATATCTATCTTAACTATCTAAACCATTTTGAATGAATCATTTTTTCTTGTTGTTAAACATTTTTCAAATGGAAGACAGGT
>JAPMOR010108399.1:99719-121066 GCA_026543865.1 Argiope aurantia | reverse complement strand
AAACTAAAATTAAATAACATTTGCCTGAAATTTTTGATTATGTTTGATTGGGATTCCACTGCGCTTTCATTTATTTTACTGCATTTAGAAATATTTGGAATTATACGCATGTTTAGCCCTAATTTACCATCATTTTCTATACATATGAATTTTAATTTTCTTATTTGTACTAAAAAATTCATTTTATTGAAAATAGAGATTTGAGAGAGAGCCATATAACAGTATCTTACATGCTCCCAGATTCAATATAAGATTCCATATAGTTTCGGTGTCAATATATAATTTTGATGATTTAGAGAAATTTAGTTATGCGTTTAATTTAGTTAATTTTTTGTCTGTTAACGGTTTTATTTTTAAAAAAATGATTACATACCAGTGGCACCACCTGATGGTGAATTTGTGAAAACTGATTTTAAAATTCAACAATGTTATAATTTAAAAACTAAAAGACCAGAAAGCATTTAAATGAAAAAAATATCCTCTTTATAGCATTCCACTTTTAATGAAACTGATATTAAGTATTGCTTTTATTACATTTATTTTTAATAAACAATATTTATCATTTGCAGTTACGCAAAATATGGATCTCTATTCTTAAGTTAGAAAACAGTTTATATTATATTTCTTATTATGAAAAGTGAGCAGAATTAATACTCGAAAAGAAATAGGCTCTTTGAGGCAATGCAGCATTTTCTGTTTTCCAGAGAAAAGATTGCATACCAATGAAGATAATTTAATAAACTAGTTGCAAGCTTCCTAAATTCAATTTAATATACTAAATTGTTTGCTCTAGATAAATTTTTATCTTGACATGAATTATTAAATTATATTTTCTGAATATGTTGTATATATTTTAAACAATACATATGTTTTACTTAAATAATGTGAAAGAAAACAATATTTTTATGTCTCGGATTTGTAAATGAGAAACTTCTCATTTTATATATTTACTTTGTCTTTATACTGTTTCTTTTAAACCGATGAAAATTTTTGTTCTAACATTTATTTGCTTCTTGCCCTGTATTGCTTCTCTTTTGTAGTTTCTTGACTAAATCGACTGAATAATTACAGTTAACATACATATTAATTCTCCATCGAAATAAGATTGATAAAATTTCTACTTGTTGAAGATCGTAGAAATTCAATAATACAAGTATATAATTAAATATTTGTTTGTATAATTTAATAAACCATTTTTCAGTTAAATCGAATTTACATCTATATATATTTACTTCTCGTAAACCCAAGTATTCTTTGTTGGAATTTGTTTAGATAATTCTCTAAGGCATATTGATCAATATCAGTGTATAGTACTTAATTATGTTGATAATAATATGAATTTTTGCATGTGTAGAAGCTCAAGTGATTGAAGAAAAGTACTAAAATAGAGAAATAAATTATTTAAAAATGGAAATTAAAATAGATTTCTGTATATATTATTCTGATGGCTTATTACATATTAGTTAATGGTCTTTCCTTCTATGATTAAAGTAACTTCTGGAAATGTATCTTTGAAACATTATTACATACAAAACAAGTTAATTGCATCGAAGTCCGTAAAATAATATACTTAATCCTTTAAGATGAAGTCCGAAATAGAATTCACATAAAATATAGCAATCTATTTATGTTTCATTCTGTAATACAGGGATGAATACATGCTTTCTGAATAATTAGATATGAAATTCTGTGTACAACACTTTAAAAGTCGATATATTTCATAGGAGTTTATTCAATGCCTTTTCCACTATGATTGATCTTTTTACTTGATAATTATATTTCAGTAATAAGACAGCTGATTAAGGCATAGATCTACAAGTAGAAGATAAATATCATTGCATATAAAAACAAATATTTAAATTCCAGTTTTAAATTTGAAATAATTAACATAAAAAGAGCAGAACCAGTGTCATTTATGAGGAAAAATAAGTGGATGTATATTATGACAATTTAATCAGGAATATCACGATACTGAAAATTCAATACTCCTCTAAATAGAAGCATGTTTTAAAGCTCAACTATCGATCGTGTTAAGTTTCCTCCTTAAGATATAGTTATAAATTAATTTCTTCAAGTGCAATAAATATTGTAGAAAATAGACATTTGTAACAAATGAGCTGTTGAAGCGCAGTGTAATTGGAAAAAAAGAGAAATAAATAGATAATATGAGAAATGTACTAATGCGAAACTAAATCCGTAGTATTAAATATCAGACTGGTGTTACATATATGCTTTCAGACTTGAAATAATTAATCAACTTATTTTGCTATCACCTAACCATAGGCTTAATGTCACAACGAATTATCTCCAAACATGTCTATCACAATACAATAAAGAAGGATTAAGAGAAAAAATCGAGCAATCGATCTTAACTCCATCAGGATATCCCACTGTCCAGAGAATACCTAGGGATTCCACAAATCAAAAGGAAGAAATCGTCGTTTTCGACCACATGAATTCCACTTGATGACAGCACTCAAGACGGTATACTATGATTAATGATTCCTCGGATAAAAGAGATTTGTAATATTTTTTTCATCGATAGCATCCAAGGTTTCATGATTAATGGCCAAATTCTCTGTTCAAATTAATGTTGTTCTGTAAAATGGTCGAATCACATGGTGACATACTGTACAAAAAAGTTCATGGCTTTAAATCGTGAGTGTGTGTTTAGTATTTCATTTTTATCTTCAAGAAATGATAGAAAGAAGGTTCTTAAAAACTACTTTTTGATGTAAAATCCTAATGGCATGAATTAAGCAACATTGATACGATTCATGAAAGTTATAAAAATACAAGATTACTAATATGTAGAATGTGCGTCTTATTAAATTGAGCCGAGATTATATAAAAATAGAGGCTTATTAAAGTATGCCCAGATTTTTCTTAATTTCTATTTCTTATGATCTACAACTTGGGGACTAGCACTAAATAAAAAGAATAAGATACTAAATAGTTAAGGATTTCTCGAATTATTGGGAAAATATAAGTAAACAAAAAAAATTCTTAAAATCATATAAAAATTAATTCATTTTAGTACTACAGAAGCACCGAAGGAGGCAAATGTGTATAAATGTATTGGACTCAAGTTTAAGGCGTTTGAAAAGTTTTGCTTTGAATCAATGTCAATTGTAGGAAATTTCGTTGAATGAGAAATATAATTATGTAAGAGTATATTTAGTGAATTTATTAGAGTTTAATGTACAAAAAATTGATAGTTTGCCGTTCATATAGCGAGTTTCAGAAAACAGGCATTTTTTAAAAATTTATTTTTGTTTTTTCATTTCGTTTTAAATTTTATTCATATTTAAATTAATAAAAGGCTAAGAAGCTAAGCTATGGCTGTTTTATGTCAGTCGGAGAAAATTTTAGGAAAATTACAGAATTAATTTTATATATGACAATTCTAAACATTATTTGAATAGTTTGGAAAAGAATCACCGATTCATCCAACCATTTGTTACTTCATCGGCAATGAATCTGAAATGTTTTCTAATCTATTACGTTTATTTTATTACGGTAATTCTCTGACTAAAATCTGTTTTAAGCATAAAGTATATTTAATGAAATGTTGACAACTATTAACGGCACTCCTATAATATGCATGCTAAGAAGAATTTTGTGTACATTCACAATAAAACACTGGAGTAAGTAAACTGTATAAATGTAAATTAGTTTTATGTAACAATAAAAATTATTCCTTGTTAAAGTGCGTTTAAATATTTATATCTTTATGCTACACAAATCAGGTAATTTACTACCACAAGCTGATTCACTAAAATCTATATATTATTAAAATCTAGACTGATTTTTAACTATATTTTTTCAAGAATTAGATATCAACAGAATTAAATTAACTGAATTAAAGAAAAAAAGCGGTTTCTTTAATTTTTAAAGGGTTGTTTTCAAATCCTAGCAAATTTCAACAGTAAGAGAAAAATTGGGCTCTATATCAGAACAAAAAATAAAATTAAAAGGGTATAGAGTTTTACCGTGTCAATTAATACTTAATTAGTTTTAATTAAATGCAAAGTTAATTATCAAGAGTTATTTCAAAATTAGAAAAATTGTGCTTTCTCCTGTGCTTGTCTTATCACCTCTTTAGATAAATCTGACGCCTCTTCTGCAAAAGCGTAAGCATTTTAGAATACACTGCATTAGTTTCTTATTTGAGAACGAATTATAATTTATTGTTTTCTCTTATTAAATATAATTAAATTATTATCAGATTCCCAAAAAAATAATACTAGTCCAATACGCACATTTGATCCCAACCAAGTAATTTCAGAAGGAATTAAATTCCAAAAATTCATCAAAATCAAATTTAATCCTTGTTCCTAAATTAATCTTGAAGCGAAACAGAATGAGTGCAGAATGATTTCAGAGCTCATGAGTTGAGGCAATTTGATTTTCATTTTGTTACAGAATTAATTTTCTTTAAGCAAATGATTTATTCATCAGCTTTGATTTCAGAATTTCTCTATATAATATTTCAGCGTAATCTCTATGTAAGAAACTAGACAATGCTTTGTTTAACTTGTGCCTCATTTTGAAGCAGCATTAGGATCAATTTATGACAGACTTCGTAATTAAGAATCCAATTATAAAGACTACGATAAAGAACCAACAAAAGGTGGAGCAAAATATTGTATTTTGGGATTTTGTGCCTTACGTTTAATTAAATAGTAACAGTTAGGATTATAAGGGCTTGTTACCTTTAACGCTAACATTGTCGTGGATGTTTGATTCTTTTCAAAGAAAAGATAAATAGAAGCAAAAGGAAAGGGGAATTGCTTGCAATAACATTTTGTTAAGTTATTTGCACAGTTAAACGTGATGGAACACGTTTAAATGTGCCAATCTTTTAATCTCAGAATTTTATCACCACATTGTAGAATTTTATTGCGAAGTGCTATTTTTCTTCAAATTATGTCCAATTATTTTTTCAATCTTTACTAATATTGCATGCATTTTTTAACATCAATGATTAAGCTGCCGGTCATTTATTCTTTTAAAATCTTTTTTTGTAAAAATCAATTTGGAAAAAATATCTACAGGTTAAAGATGAAGTAATCAGAGTCAGGGAAACTTATTACTCTAGATGTATAGGAATCAAACAAGAAAAAATACAGTACGCTCCCAAATATCCGATTAGTATCCGACTTCCGTACTATCCGGTACAGTTTTCTTTTACTGTAATTAAATGATGAAGACAAGGCTTTGCATTGACAAAATTGCCAAGGCATTGGAAGCGGGCGTCTGCTAAGATCTCCCCACGTGTCATGTGCAAAATACAAGTTTAACAAGAAAAGAACCCCTTTCTACTGGTTTTTCATTGTTTCGTCAATAACGAGCCTCATTTGATGCTGTCCCGATTATAACTGTATGGTACGTACAGTATTCGTAAATTGTTCTTGAGGTATGCTTAATGTTTTTTTAAGTGTATCACAGTGAAGATTTCGAAATGGTTGATAAACAAAAAAGTTGCAATTATTTTGGAGGAGAAATTAGGCTCTATACAGCAACTAGACTGGTGTAATGACAAAAAATATAACTTTGAAGTTAGAAGTTGGGCAAAGTAAAGTGGGGACGGGGGAAATTGAAAAGAGGTGTTTTGTACAAGTTTGTTGAAGTAGGATAAAAGTAAAAAAAAATCCATTCACATTCTGGGTTGCTTGAGTTAAATGGAAGGCTTAGTACTCATTAAGACGTGAAAAAATACCAATTATAAAAGCTTGTTTTGGTATAAAAACTTTGTCTTCTGGTATTGGTGGGCAAAGAAATGAGTTCATAAAAATCCGGTCAATCTGGCGTTTTTGTAATTCGACACACCCTTCCGCTACATTAAGCCGGATACGCGAAAGTATAATGTACTCAAATATTCAATGAATATTTTTATATAAAAAAAATAATCGTATACCTAATTTAAAGAATAATATATATATTGTTACGAATTTTTACCGGGGTTCGTTTGGGTAGTGGAAGTTATATGGTGTGGAGAACGCTCAATCAACAGGCAGAAGTAGAATAAAAACAACAACATTTATTTACACGAAGACACACAGGACAGCACGAAAACTACAACTATATACAGCACAGAAGACGATTATCTTCAACCGAGACGTACAGCATATAACAAGAATCTACTGCAGACAGTAGCGCACAGCTTAGTTCAGAACTAGCTCGACTCCGTCGCTGCTCCGCTAATCCCTGGAAGACCAGTTCTTCACCGTCGATTTCGACTACTCTTCACGGTCGCTTCCGACTACTCCGCTCTGTCCACTCTAACTGACTTCGTCGACTCGGACTACTGACTTGAATGCTCTGGCAGCTGCAGCCCCTTTTATAGGTCTCAGGAGGCGGGGCTAGAAGCCTCTCAACCAATCAGGAACGTTCGAGGCGTATCTCGGTTCCTACTGGACGGATCGAGAAAATTCTCGAAGTTTCGGGTATAATCTATTTTGGCGCCAAAGTCGCCAAATTGATTGCCAAGTTTGTCGCCAAGCTCTGGGACCTCCGATGTGACACACGGACTCCGTCCAATAATGATGACTTTAAAACAGTCTTTCTGATAGTGAAACAAACTATGCTGGGAAGCCGAATTGCAGGTTTATAACAAGATTTACAGTATTTAAAAGTTTCTTATTGAGTATTCCTTATGTACTAATGAAATTAAATGACCTTAAATATTAAATTTGCTATTTTCTGTGTTTTATGAGATTTACAAAATTACATTTCAATAAAGGAAAAAAATCTAAAATATCTAGTTTCTTAAAAATTTAATCTGTCAAAAATATTTCTCTTATTTTCCAAAGATTTTTTCGATATTTTAATTAAAAAATGATTAATGTAACAATGAATATAATTGAAAAATATTTAGTAGTTAAAATTGTAATTTTCTATTGAAAATTTTAGAATTTTGGTATTTGAGATAAATAAATGATAAATTTTTTAAGATGGTTATTCTATTCCTTTAAAGCAGTTTTTCATTAAGAATAAATTTGCGATTTTAATTAAAAAACGAAAACTCATTTTCACTATATCAGAGTCTTATTTGTACAGAAAATAATTTAAAACCCAATAATTTATTTCACCTTCTAAATGAAAGAGGGAATGAGTACAAAATAATTCTCTGAATGTTAAACATCTGATTAACACATTCATTATTAATTAGATAAAAGAAAGGTATAAGCATAATTGTAACTAATTCCTCTAATTAGATATTTAGAAATTTTTAAAAAAAATCGATTTTTATTTATTATAGAGGTTAATATATTTGTGTGTTGACTCTCTACAAGCGAAACTATTTGATACAGAGAGACCAATTTGACTCGTATATACTTTGAAGGGTCAATTTTTGTATGTTGAGAGCAAGAAATGGAACTATGGAAAGTAAAAGGAGTTTTATTTAAAAAATGTGCATGCGTGAACTATACATAATGAAATAACATATTCATGCATAATAAAAAGCCTTTTTTTCAAACATCAAAATCAAAGCTTTCACTTTGATTAACTTTTAGAATTTTAATTGACAGTTAAAAAATGTATCTATCATGTGAAATTCTGATCCCTCAGATTCTGCGAGAGCTAATCTTTTTTTAACCAAATAGAAGGACTTTAAATTTTCAATCCATTTTAAATTAATATTAATTTTTTTCCCTAAATTTCAGCAGAGTTTTGCAAAGGAAAAAAAAAGAAAAAAACTTCCTCTCCTTTTTCTTGAGCAAATGGCAGTAGGGCCATTTCCAATAATGGCATATCTTCTTTGCAGAATTTAACTATTGTGATGCTAAAAGGTAGTCATTTGTAATAGATTAATTGCAAGGATTTTTGTAAGAGTGCAATATCGACAATATATTATTTTAACCTGAGCCTCATATATAATTGCACTCTATTTTACTGCCGGAAAGATGAAAAAGTAAGAACTGGTAGTAGGCTAATATATCGAGACAAGCCTACTACAAACGTACTATAATGTGCTCATTCAAGAATGCATGAATGAATGCATGAATAAATGCCCGCTAACTTCAGAAAGTGACTAAGCGACTCCGATAAAATTAAGGGTGGATTTGGCATTTACGACTCCAGTTCGAAATTTCAACTAAATAATTTGTACATGAAATAATTCAGGTTAAGTAACAGATATTTTATACTTAAAAACAACTATATTAAAAATATAAACATTACACAGAATAAACAATTGATCGCACAAGAGGAATAACTCAATTCAAGCACAACCTTAGATTATAATCATTTCAGTAGCTATTTTTTACACTGATATAAAAATAGAAGAAAACTGCAAAAACTATAGAAATTCCATGAGAACTGTGAGAAATTGAAACTAATGACGATATGACTAAAAAAAGCGTTAGTGGATTCTACGACGCATTATTGCCGTTATTCATGACTAGATGAAGATTAATGGAAGTGAACTGGTTTGTTATGATTTGGGTGAATTTTAAAAAGGAACTGAGGATAAACAAAGCAGTATTTTGGTCATGTCAGAGAGCGAGGTGAAGGCATCAGTTATTGACATGAGAGGAAGCATGTACAGGTATTTGGAAGTTTTTGTTATAGATTTCAGTCAGGGACTTGGAAAACTGGTGATTGGACTAGCAGCTTTTATGGGTAACAACAATCAGGAACGCTTATGTTATTCGATCAGGTGCTCCACTTCACTTTACTTCCTGTTCAGAAATATTCCTTCTCAGGGGCATTAAAAGATTTAAATCAATATATTTTAAATTTTCCTGCATATTCATATGTTTATTTCTTTTCTATTGTAAGCAATTCTATAATTCACTAAACAGCAATAAACAGTTATGATTTTATCATGCAGTGATTTTTACAGAAACAGAATTTTTAATACTTAGTGAGTGATTTTTTTTCTATTCTTCAATTTCAGAAAAATACAAAAATTGAATAAAAAGAAAATATATTTGAAAACTATTTCCACCATAAGTAGAATGTTATTCTAAAATAATCCAGTCACAAATTAGTCACAAACAGTACCTCTGGTCTTTTAAAATGCATAAAAAATTGTGGTTTCTTGTGTACATGGAAATGTTTAAATATATAATATATAATAAAAACCACTTTTTTTGCCTTGAAGCTTAGCTAAGGGAGAAAAACTCTTGCAAAACAACGTTTAAGCGAAAACAATCTTTAATATTCACTTTCTTTAGAAAAAATATATATTTTTGAAATATATTGTGGTAGGAAAAATTTGACAAAGCATTTCTTGAAATTTCGCTTATTTTCCTCAGTTTAAGCATTTTTCCTTATTTCGTAAATATTACAGCATTGTGAGGTTGTTTTTTTTTCAATTGTATGATACTCATGAAAAATTTTTTTTCTTAAAAATGACATTTCCAAAATTATGGAAATGGAAAATAGGCATGAATGAAACTTTTTATGAAGTTTCATATAAAAATTATCCAACTAAAACTTCAGATGATTTTATCACAACATACAACTTTCAGATCATTTAAATATTTTCATAGTTTAAAAATTTAATGGAATAGAACGGTGTTTTATTATTTATCGTATTCAAATTGCTTTCAGAAATGACTGTTCAATCTTTCGGAATTTTTACAGTTATTTCTTTCTTCTGATCGTTGAATGATAATTCCATTAAATATTCCCTTAAAAAATCTATATTTTCAAAATTATTAAAATTTAGTACAATTATATTTTAGAAAATTGAAATTTCGAGAAAATTGTGGGATCCGAATGTCTTATGCATGTGCGTGCGTATGTATATTTGTTCATGTGTGAATTTTTGAAGAAATGACATCCAAATGTTATGACCAATTAAGATTGAAAATGATTACAAAATATGAAGCTTGTGAAAGGTTAATATAAAGTAAGATTTCGTAATTCTAAAATGTCAATGTTACCCCAAACACTGTGAGTTTAGAAAAATGGATTGAACTCAACCTATAACGCTAACATATTATATCTGGATAAATATGAAAGCAGTTTTAAATGAAGAAAATAATATTTGAAATATTTTGCAGTTATACATTTATTTTAATCATAGAAATGCAAAAGTAGCAATGTATATAATGTTAGAAAGAAATTTAAAACAATATCGTAGGGGAAAATTCCTTTTTATAATTAAAGAATGTGAGTGTTTTTTTACACAGAATTTCTTTCAATATAAATTCTGTATAAAAAAACAATATAGTATCTAGCAAATGCCCAATTTTAAAATTAAATCATGAGCAGATTTGAAATATTTTTCTTTGCAAGAATTATCCACCTTGTTTCCACATCCATTTTACTAGAAAATTATAAAAAGTATTTGATTTTTAAGGAACTATACATTTAATCTAAAAAAATCAGACATAAGAGTAAAATAAAAAAATAAAAAATTCATTGTAAAAGTTTTATTTCCCCCTTGAAATTAACGGAATAAAAGATAATCCAAGAAAAATTGTTACCAGAGATCATTTTTTAAAATAATGTGAGGTATACAAAAAAGTTTATATTTTCTTTTTTTCAATTGTTGCATCATTTAGTTGAATATATAGTTTTCAGTGAATCAATTTCTTCGCCATTTTTAGTTGAAATATTGTTATTTATAAAGATTAGAGATAAAATTATTTGAGAAATAAGGAAAGATGATCCACATAAGAGTCTCTCCTCATTATTCTCATAATTCTATTTGTCTTTATGACAAATACATTTTCAGTTATTTGGCATTTAATTCTACAGTTTGGCAATCTACACGTGACCCCCATTGATCGTTGTTGTAGAATATGCACTCAAAGAAATTATAAAATGTTTTGCAGAATTACCTGTGGGATATGTGTAACTCAAATGTAGTAGAACAGAAGAAAATTTTATAGAAAAGGAAAAAAAAATGTTCACATTTTCCAAATGCCATTGTTGGCAAGTATTTTGAGTGCGTATTTCTAGTTTTTAAAGATATCCAATCCAGATTCTATGACGTATGTGTAAATAGATTCAGCCATCACTGGTACCATGAACAAAATGATCAATGTGACTTTACTCCGTACTATTAAACAGTCTAAATATCAAGTGTTTGAGTAAAAGATAAATATCATTTTATACAGGAAAAATAATAAGGATGACTTACTAAGGATAATTTTGGTTATGACATGCCAAAGGTTTAGAGAAAAATTTCTTAGAGTTTATAGTTTGAGGACATATTTTCGGATAACATCGAGAATACATTATTAGCAAGAAATTTACTCAGGATAGAACATTATAAGAAATCTGAAGAATTTGTTTCAAAAGAATTTCTTGAACCCTTGAACATGTTTAAGAAAAGAAAATAGGATAAACAAGATAGTCATTCGAATATTATTAATGATTAATGTACAGCAATTTGTTTAAATATATTTTTTGAACACTAAATTAATTCGTGGTTTAAAAACTGCTTCATGTGCACATTCTTGAAAAGGAAATTAAAGCAACAATTTACAATTCATTAATGATTATTATAGTGAAACTTCTTAACGTATATTTTACTTAGGGAATTTTAAAGTAATTCTTAATATGAATTAGCTGCACTGAATTATTCTTATATTCAATGAACAGAATGGGGTTTCTACAGTCTTTACTTGCTATCAATGACAATGACGAATTTATTAACTACTAGGCAATAATGAAATCTTATGGTTTTACTGCAGCTTGTTTGACATACAAAATGAATAAATTCTCGCTCGTGCTAATACAATAAACTATGCAAATCTGGAAATTTAAATATGTACATGGAAAAAAAACAAGATAACTACATATAAGACTTTCAGAATTTACTCTTTCCTCCCAATATAATGAAGCCTGAAAATTCATGCAACGCCAAAGCATGAATTATCATGTCCAATTAGTTTGGGCAGGTATATTACGGATAAGTACAACCCATTCTACGATTTAAACTAGGAGGTAAATATCCAATTATTCGATTATCTAAATTATCATAGACAACTTGCATTTCTATAAGAAAAATAAAACATGATTTCATTGCCGGTTCTTTAATAACTCAAAAAGTCAAATATATCATTGACTTGCCTGCTCACAATTCCTTCTGACAGTCATAGTTTGAGTTTCAGGACATTTTTCCCAAGTAAAATTCATCCGACTTAAAAGTAACCAAATAAGGTTTGTAAATGACATAATGCAAAAAATCTATATTTTCTTTTGATGAAAAATGACAGAAAAGTAAGTATTTGTACGTTTAGACAACCCGCTTGAAAGAGAGGATAATTGATTAAAAAATTCATAATTAAACTGGGATTTATATTAGTATTAATTGATTAAATTTTCTTCATTTTTTATATCAATTAATAAAGAAATACCCATTTTGCAGCAAAATGGCGCTCGAAATAATTAAAAATGTCTTAAACCTTTTTTTTTTTTTTTTTTTTTTTTCAAATAGCAATTACAGCAACCCATTTAATACCCGATTTTCAAACTCAGATTTTCTAAATGATCAACACTTCAGCAGTCTCCGAGGCGTCCGGAAAGAAATCCTAAGTGATTCTTATTAACGCCTTTGCTAACCTCATTAAAGGAAAAACAAGCACTTGGCAGTCTCAAAACCATTTAATTTCCTGCTTACACAAAAGAGACCGGCAGGGTTTCGCGTTTAGTTTAAATGACACCATCCGCCTCGGCGAGTAACTTTTGCAATCTCCTGCCTCTGTTATCGTCTAGCATTTAATTTACTAGACTTTAATTAACTTCGGCTGCAGGTCGCATAGATTGAAAAATAGAAAAATCTTTAAGTAATATTTGCTTTACTGTTTCACTAGAAGTGGAATTGGCAGAAACCATCAGATATTTGTTTCAAAAAAGGAAAAGATATGTAAATGAAGAGTATTAATTTATTTAGCAAATATTATTTTCAGCAAGTTACTTCCTTTTTGTCAATAAGTGAGTGATTCAATTATTTTCTTTTTAGATAATCCTTCTCTTTTTATATATCAATATTTTAATTAACAGATGATATAATTAAAACCTGAACCAAAAACAAATTGATTTATTTATCATTTTGTTGATAAGGAAATTCTTTTGAATTTCACCTTTTCTACCAAACTCAGTTTTTTTTTCTTAGTTTTAGTTATATTAACGTCCCGTTGTAAAGCAACACTAGGGCTATTTTGGGATGGACCTCCTAATTTTGAACCACGGTCAGATGACGAGGAGGACACCTGCGCTAGCACCCTTCTCTCCACACCACACCAGACCAGCGGGATACCAAACTCAGGATTTGCCTGAATATTTCTTTCTTTTAAGTACTATCTTACCTATTAAATAAAAAATAACGCATAATTTAATTATGATATGCACATATTATAGAAGTCATATGTCGATTTCTTTTGTAAGTAATTAAATTTATTTTTATGATTAACAGAGAAAAATTAGATACATGAACTATGGGCTGCAATTTATGACTTGTTAGCTCAACATTCGCCATGTTTGCTAAAGATTTTATCTCTTATTATTTCAGAAATTTATATTCTTTCATTTAAAATTTTCCCATTTTTTTAACTTCAGTCATGTTTAAAAAGATGAAAATATGTAGCTTATTTTTCATGTAAATAAATTCGTATTGTCCACATTACTGAGCTACACGGCTCAAAATTAAAAAGTTCATCTAAAATTAATATTTTTGTCAATTACAAATGAGCATTAATATAATCGAACTAATTTATTTTATTTAATAGAAGTGTAAAAACATATAAATAAAAAAGTTAAGTCGCTTTATTAAATTGCATCAAAAATATTTTATCAGTAATGAAAAGAAATTAAGTAATTCATTTTTGAATTTAATGCAAGTTTGAAATATAATCACAAATACCTTAAATTCTATTTTAATCTCGTTATACGAGAAATGTTTTATAAAACAGTAAAATTAATAAAACAGTTTTCATTCTCAAGAGAATTTTTTTGATTTTCTGTTAATCTAATTTCTATATTTGGTAGGAATGAGAAAAACACCTGCCACTGATTATTGAACAATTCATTCTGCATAATACACCACCTTCTTTTCTCTTGTGTGTTCCTAAAAAAGAGTTAATCATGTAATATGATTTCATTAGAAACCACAAACTGAATAAACTATTTGTACAAGTTATAAATTGTATTTAAACTGATAGCCACTTTTTTAATAATAAATACAAATTGAAAGCAGTATAACTGGATCAAATTTCTTTAGTTTTTACATTTCATGAAATCTTTATTTTGTCCTTATTCGCAAATACAAAAAAAGATATAAGACCGAATATTCTGAATGTTTTTATTATTCCTAAGCACAACGATATTGCATTATATAAAACCTGTAAAAAATACATGAAAGGGCTGGCTTTAATTTTTACTGAGAAAACGATATTATGAATAAGATTTACAAGAAAAGAATTGCTACAGAAAATTTATATTCGCAGTGCAAAAGTAAAAAATTCTAGACTTTGAAAATACTCAATATCTTTTTATATTAATCGGAATGCTTTGATCTCATTATTTTTCTGTCACATAAATAGGAAAAAAGGAAGAAGAAAGAACTTAGAATAGAAAAATCTTCTTTAAATGAAGATAAGACTAAATACTTTTATAATTAATGGCTACTAAGAAAATGAGCAGATTGTCTTTGTCCACCTTTATTCCAATGAAAATCTGGACATTTAAACATTTAAACTACCTTAATACTAACTAACATAGATTTGAAATTTCATTGAAATCTAATGATTTAAAAACACTATCATATAAATAGAACAGAAATTTAATCGGAAACCTCAACGATATATTGTATTAACCATTATTTGCTTTGGCGACTTTTATCTGTCAGCAAACATGATGTCTTAAAGAAATCCGCATGCCTAGCATCACTAACAAAGATTCACATGACAAATATCAACTAAATGCTTTACATTACCCTACTGTAGCCAAACTCTTCTAGGAATTAACATTTTTCATTTTGGAGAGCCGAGAGTACATTAGTTAATTCTGCAACGCTTGATTACGATGTCACATTTCCAAAATCGATTTTAGGACCTTTTAACGTCACTTGTGGAAAGAAACACGAAAGCCCGCAATTGATAAATGCAGTAATTCATTATGCTGAGTTCAGATAAGGACAAATATAACAAGCTACCTAGATTTTTCACAAGTATCTATGATGGGGAGATAAGAGCAACTTGTTTAAATCTTTGCAGAATATTTGGTTATCAGAAGTTTTGTTGAAAATTGATAAATGAACCATGGGAAGTGAAATATGAAAGGCTTGATGAATTTATCTCTAATGGCAATTTCACGTTATAAAAACGATTGATACAATTTATATTCGAATGTGAAGTATAAAAAATCACTTCATTGAATACTTTCATAGATTCAATATCACTGAAATCATTTTTATTGAGATAAGAAGTTAATAGAGTTAAAAGCATAAAAAAATAGAACTTTACAGTTTTGGAAACAGCAGTCCGATATTTAATTCAATACAAAATACTACATGAATCTATTTATTGAAAACTAGCCGCCAGTATTACCGCTCACTACAAATTTCGATTAAATATTTTAAGTAACTGGTCTCTTAATAGATTATCAAACAAAACATTTTAAATCTTCCAGTTTTGATAGTCATACCAAACTTATACTGTTGTTTAGATCGTTTCTTTCAATTTACTATATATATTTTGCTAAATTGTTGTCGTTTCCGGTAAAACTTCAACTTTAATTTAAAGTGGAAATGATGAAATTGCAATTAATATAAATATATTTTTAAATAAAACCAAGCGTTTTATTTTATGTATCATCTTTATTGTTATTTATTTATTATTATTATTACTGAATATGAGTATTCCAAAATGAATCGCTCGGTATTTAAGTCTTATGTCAACTACAAAATAATTTTCATAATTTATGTAATATCTAAAACAATAATTCAATAAAAATTTCTCTGACTCAGCATAAAATTCAGTTTTTATTTTTGCTTTCAAAAGAATTGAAATGAAATCAATAATAATATTTTGCTCCGACCTATAAATATATTCCGAAAATTATGAAGTCTAAATTTAATGCAGTAAGGTATCATAGTCTGAGAAATATTCTGGACACACCAAATTTTAAATAAATGAATGAATGTTTCTGTTTTTCACAATCAACTAAGACTTATTTATAAAGTTTTGAATGTTAAAAATTTAGAGAAACTCAACATTTTCATAATCTTAGGCCAATTAATCTTGAGAAACCTGCGCGCTGATTGGAGTATTTTCTTTGAGACGATCGATGGAAAATCTAAAATTATCCTTTTTCAAATTTTCATAAATCAGTCAGTTTAAGTGATTGATTTAGTTGATTGGAAATTAACTCTTTTTATTTAAAATATTAGTGTTTCAAGAACATTTTGTTATTCGTAATTTCCACAGCAGAAGTTTAATGTAAAATCAAAAATTCGTTATTTATTAGAGCATTTATTAAATCAAGTTACATAAAATATAATCATTTTCCATTTAGACCATTTTAGAAGATCTGTGACTTACTAAAGGTTTACAAATCAGCTGTGTGGCCCTGATTTGAATGGATATCCTGTTCATATTATACAAAACTTGCCTTAAAATAAAACTGATTTATTGGATAAATAATATAGAGAGTGTAAAAGATCATAAAATAATTTTTCTTGAATTTATTTTTTAGAAAAAATAATATTTCATATTTATTTCATTTCCTACAGACACGTGCCGAAAATTATATTTTTGCAGATTTTCTTTCTAAAAGGATTGAATTTATTTTTAGTTGGAGCTCTAATCAATATGATGGCAACACTTTGTAAAAAGCTAATTTTTTCCCATGAATGCGAAACGTGCTTAATTTTAATTTTTATTTTTTACGAAAAAAATTATTGAAAAACATAGTTAAAATATTTATTTAAAAATTCATTAAAAATAGAAATTTAATTTTAAGATTAAAATATAAGTATCATTTAAAAGATAAATTTAACTTCATGTAAAAATCTTTTTTGTGCGGTAATATTTTCGGAAATTATAGCAGAAACACGCCAAAATTTCGCTTAATTTTTAAATAAATAAAATTATAATTAAAAATTCGAAAAAATAACCCCCAGGTGCACATACCCGGCCTCCAAGGTATACACGTGCAAAATCTTGTAGCTGTAGGTTGAATGGTCTGGCCTGTACAGCGCCAACATACACACACACACACACACACACACACATACTGAGCTTTATTATAAGTATAGATGTAGAAAGATAATTAATAATTATTCAATGTCTGTTTCTTTTGAAAGTTCACAATTTATAAATAAGTTCTCAACGACTGCCTGTAATGATAAATCATTCAACTGTAAATAATCACCTGTTTAAAAATCTCAGGTCACAGGATACACCAAACATTTGCAGAAATTGTCACAATTTTAAAAGGCAGTATTATATGAATTTTTATTTTATAAGCATATAAATAAAATGTCTGTAAATTTCTCATTGAATTTTCGAAGATATTTTTGGAAGATGAAAGTATATTTTTTATTTGAAATCATCATTCTTCTAATTTTTTTAAATGAAATGATTTGAAAGCAGCAACTAGAAAAAGAAGTGTGATGGAAAACTAGAGGAAAAAAATTAAAATAAAATAGATTGATAATAACTCATTAAATGTAGAAGTAAACTTTAATAAGTAATGCAAAAAAGGCAAATATTTATTTCTAATAATATTTTATTAGAAAATAATTAATCTGTTGTGAAATTCAGTTCAACTTCTCTTCATCTACAGTAAAATATACCAATCCCTATATCCTTAAATGAGTGTAAGTTCTTACATTATAGTCGCATAATACAATGGCAAATAATACCAAGAATCTAGTACAAAGAAAATTGATTTATTACTCCGAATGAGGCTGAATTAAATATTTATTAATCATCATAATATGTATGATAAATGCAGATGATTATTATTCAGAAATAGATAACCGAATTTAGTCGTTAATTTACATCCAAGTACTGTAACTGAATATACGATCGCTGGGCAAGTTAAACGAATAATATTCAAATTATTGATAACAGAAGAGGGTCTATCCTGTTATTTTAATATAATTTACAACTTACTGAGACATGCAGTGCTAATTAAGATGTAATTAGATTAGATATAGATATATAAGCAGTAACTATGCTTTCGCAGACATGCCCTGGTTATATATCATTGAAAGGAATCAATCTGAAAATTATCTTCACTAATAAGAAAAATGCCTGTTAACTAATGCTTATGTTACGTCTTGTTTCCATTGCAGTAGAATTTTTTATGTGAAATTAATAATTTTATTGCTTATTTAATATGATTCCTTCTTCACGTTTGTATTTATTTTATTTGAACAATTTATTCAAGTTTTATTTGAAGAATTTAATGAGAAAAATATATTTTTGCAAATAAATAGAGCAGTTAGAGTGATGAGAAAAAAACCTTTTAGCAAATAGATAGAGTCGATACTTTCTTCGTAAAATTAAAACTAATCACTTTAGGATCAATAATGAAGAGTTTTGTAAGATAGTTCTTAACACATTAAAAAATTGGATTGAAAATTAATGGCAAACTACAGTAAAACAATTACCCTGAAATGTTCGTTTTTCATTCTATTTTTGAAGAATTTAAAAAAATGTACCATTATGTCGTTAAAATCGATTCTTTTTTTAATGTGAAAATTTTATGGAAAATATTTCATGATGAGATATACTTAAGCCAACTGGATGAAAAAAAAATTAACTCCAGTAACAAACACTTATATAGGAAGACTCAAACAATTTTTAAATACTCTATGTCGATTATTCTCTTTTCCAAATGGTGATATCTTTAGTATTAAAATTTATGACTGAAATACAACTGTTATTAAAATTAGGAAAAAAAAATGAAAAACAAATAGAATTTATTATAATTTGTTATTTAGAACTGTATGCAATGGTTAATTTTTAATTTGGATTCAGAGATAATTGCATAATTTTATAAATCTTCTTCCTTTCAAGAAATATACTTCAAAAATTGCAAAAGATCTGAATGTTCTATAAAATTTCTAAAAGGAACAACGCATAAATAACAATATATTTCACTCTCTGATTACATTGCAGAAAACTTGACAAGCAAATGTAAATCACAAGGTAATCTCAAGAATTTGGTCAAACACCAATATGTAAAACTTTTGTTCCAAAGTTTTATATGTATTTTAAATAATAATTATGAGAAAATATGCTATAGTGAATAGTGTTCTTAACTTGAATTTTGAGCAGAACAAGAAAGTTTAAAAGCGTTCTCCAACAATATTTTAATAAACTTCTTTAAATTTATAAGCAATCTTTGATTATTGTAATATATTGTAACTCGAAAATCTCTGAAAAGTAGCGTCATACAATAATGCCCAAATGCCACACTAAAAAAATTCACTTCACTAAATTCACTTCAATTTCACTAAAGGTTTCATTATTTTTATAAAAGAAATTTGATATGAAAGCATAACTTTATATTTTAATGAGAATGCAAGCATCATTTTGAGAATCATTACTGCATCATAAAAATTTATTCACTGCTTTTTCTGTGACTAAAACTAATCGAGCTCTAAAGTATTGAAAATCTACATCTTTAACGATCTCTGATAAATTTCTGGACCATTTGCAGATTAAAATTATTCTCATTTTTGTGTTAAAAATTTAGATTTTTATGAATACCTTACTTACAGAACAATTACTATAGTTTTTAAAATATTTATAAAGCATTTCATTTTTTAATAAATCTTTCCTTCAAATTTATTTTCTTAGTTCTTTTTTAAATGTTGTTTTATTTAAAGAAAACAAACTTTAGTTTGCCTATTTGCATTTCATAGGAATATAATATTCATTGTGCTAAATTTGACAAAAATTTACACCTTAGATTTTGAAATTGAAAACCTTTCGTATCACTAAGAAAGAGAAACTGAACTACTCGTAAAGGAAAATAGAAAAGAAAAGAAAATATCTACTTCTAAATAGGAAAAACAGCTGTCAACATGCAAACGAAAATTTCAGTCTTTCTTCAGCGATGCAGTTTCAGCTGCCTATAACAATATGTTATTCTTAATTATTATGTTTTCATTTATTTGGAAAACAAATTTTTTATTTCAATGGTTGTTTTTGAATTAAAAAAAATCTGTGAGTCAACAGTTTTGTTATGAAAAAAGTGGGTGATATCATTCAGTAAACGATTTTGATCTCAGTTGCTTTCGATAGTAAAAAAAAAAAGCGAGAATTGAACTCGAAACACCTGCCTAAATGATAAAAATAGTACTTGTTAGAACTTATTCTAATATGTTTCTAGTATACAGATTCTAATAACAAGTTTTTTTCCAAGTGTTTATTAGTGGTTGGTTTGTAGGGTTTAATGGCACAAAGGTCAGGCTTGGCCATGCTGCGCCAAACATATGGTTAAAGAGAACTTTTGCTTATTAGTGGATTCTTGTAGATATCAATTTTTCTTATAATTTGGTGGCTTCAATTTTTAAAGTAAAACTATTTTTCTAGGCAATGAAAACAACTTTATGAAGATTGTAAAACAGAGAATTTTTTAATACAATAAGCAATATTTAGTCAATAAGATGAATTTTAACTCAATCAATACATCTTGAAGAAATAAACTTTTTGAAGTAACTCCTCGTAATATAACAACTGACATGCGATATCATTGCATATCAAAATAATAGCTTGGTATTGTACCCGAAATTCTTTAGTTAAGGGGCGCCTTGTTTGTTTTAGAATCGTTTCGTAAACAAAAAGTGCTAATAAGCAAACTTGGTGTCATTCAGTTAAACGCCGTTTTGAAGCTGTTTTATTGGAAAAAGAAGGAAAATTTACAGATTTAAAAATGTTTTCTGATATGAGATAAAATTCTTCAATCTAATATTTCGAAAAATAAATTTAGAAGAATTTATTTTTTATTGCATTTATTTTTATAGCATTTTATTTTTTAATGCATTTCACCCACATCATCATCAAAAAACGTCAAGCATAAACTGCATCGAGAATTTTAGTTAGGAAGAGTAAAAAATTGCATAAAAAATGTACAAAATTTCGGAAATAGAAAATTAAACAAAAAACAAACCTAGGAGGTAGATGAAACCAAATAACTAAGGTGTAAAAGTATGCGAAATTATTGGAGCAAAAAGGAAAGAAGAAATTATGCAACCTTGTATCCTTGGAAAGTTTCGTCATAGTGGTTTGAGTTTTTATTGCTGCATGAATTCAAATTTTGAAAATTACGAAAATGGATATTAGTTTAGTAACTCAATTTTTATCTGGTTTAATTCCTGAAGATTGATGATAGTTGAATTCTATTTGAATATGTTTTCTTAA
>JAPMOR010108399.1:78126-99319 GCA_026543865.1 Argiope aurantia | reverse complement strand
TATATATATATATATATATATATATATATATATATATATATATATATTAACAAATGCGACTTTTAGATAAAATCGTATAAATATTTCCATATATGTTTCCAGAGTTCATAAGAACTTGTACATTTACTTCTAATTCATAAAATTTCAGCTCAAAATCCATGAGAGTGATACCATGCAAATGCTTTATGCATGGTGGGAGGATGCTTTAAACATAAATAATATTAAAAAATATTTAAATCATGTATCTATATTTCAATATTCGCTTAACTGAATTCAACAGTATAAAATAAAAAAAATTGATATTTGTATTTAGTGCCTAAACAGCATTTAATAAACAAAAATGTTCTGTGATATGAAATTATGCTAAAATATTTTACATCTTTTTCTCTTCTAATGATTAACAAATTTTTTTAAAAAATGAAATTTTTCAATAAATTGGAAATAAATTTGCATAAAGAATTATAATTTCAATTTCTCCAAAATTGCCGAAATTTGGTGATCAATGAATTTATTGCAATGAATTATTTTTGTATTTATCAAATAAAAACATATTCTCTGTAATAATTAAAAAAGTTATTTTTAGTAGCTTTGAATAAAATCAATTTGATTATTAAAATTTTTATTAATTCAAAATGAATTTTAATTTATCATATGTTAGTGAATTGTTTTGTGTTCATCTTGTTTTACGCGTTCTTTTTTCTAAACGTTTATTATTTGGCAAGAAAGAAATTTTTCTATTACAAATGTAAACTCAACACATCGTTTACTTAACATATGTGCCAAAAAAATTAAACTTTTATCTATAAAATAATAAATTCAAATTAAGACGTCTGACGTTTGTTAAGACGTTTATTTTTCTGCACCAGACATAAAAAAGGAAATTATAATATCACTAAGAAAGATGATATGTAACTGTGTAACTGTTATATAAATGAAAATTCCATACCAATCTGAATGCATTTATATTCAAAATAATTTTGAAATCTTGCTATATCTTTGTTACAAAATAATTTTGCTCTCTATTTTTCAAAATCACTTATATAATAAAACTTCCTCAACGTTCTAAGTGAACTTAGAGGATTTATATCAGATTTTCTTTATAAGGGACATAAAAAAGAATGGATTACATTTTGCCTAAACGAGCAAAAGTATATGAACCGAATTCTAAACAGGTCGATTTTAGTTTTTTTTTTTTTTTTTTTTTAATGCTGCACAGTTCTTCAGGCACGCTTATAAGTACTGTCAAATTGCACCTTTTCCGATATCCTTCAGGAAGCAGACCATAAAAAGGCTAAAGAGTTATGGAAGCAATATAACCCATCTGGATTTAATGATTTCCTGCCATCTCATGGAGGTATTAAACTCTGTAATTCTAAAGGTGAATTATTTTGCTTTTTCTGCATAATTTTCCAGGTCGCTCATGCTGATGACGGAAAGAATTTTCCGCGACATAATTGAAAAGTTTTTCGGAAATTCTTATGCACTCTTTTATGTTTTCGAAAATAGTTACTGCTAATATATCGGCCAGAAAAAGTGATTTCCTAATTTAGTTTCAACTAGATTTTGATGTTCTTTTAGCAGTGTAAATTAATAAATTTGCATTGCAATCATTGATGAAGATGGCTATAGTACTTAGTATAGATTTGCGATTGCGTCTTTAATATATTATTAAACTGATCCGTGCTTCCGTATTGAAATTCTGAACCAATTTATTGAAGCATTATTAATACCTTCAATTTGTATTCAATGCATTCTTGTATATCTCATGTAATTTTTGAAGTATTAAGAAAATTGATTCAGATCTTTTATCTTCTTACCTAAAGGAAGCTGAAAGTAAATATTAAAAAAAAACATATCTCAATGCACTTTATTCTGATAAACAGAATACATCAAAAGAAATAAATTCTAAAATAAACAGAGTAGTTTTGAAAATATTACATGGAAAAAATGAATTTTAAAGGTTTTTATTGAAATCTCATTTTATCTATTGTTGAAAATAAAAGTTAGAGTATAAGGCAGGGAAAGAAAATAATATTTTAAACGGATTACATTTTTGTTTCGAATATCAAATTAGTTATTTTAATAGAAAATAAGATAATAGGAAAACTAATTTTAAAAACATGATATTAAATTTTATATATGAGAAAATTTTCTCAACTAATACTTGTTAAACACGTTCCATCCCTACTAAATATGCAATTTATGCTTTACAATTGTTTGATGTCTTACAAATTAACAGTAAGAAAATATATGTAAAAGCTAATGCATTTGATATTATTTAATATAAATAAAGATACGCACAAAGTGTATAAAACTCTTCTGATGATCGTTAACTTTAGTATTTTGTTTTTCGAATGAACAAACAGAAATATATATTTCCCTGGAATGTTTTTTTAAATAAAAAAAAGTTGATTTGTATGACAAAAGTATAACTTCAGATTAAAATATATTTAAAGAAATTTGTTTGCATAAATACGTTTGCTGTATAAATATTTAATACATTCTTGCATAGAAATATTATTTTGAATAAATTTTAGTGCAAAGATTTAATAGTTAAGCAGCTGACTGCTTAACTATTAAATCTTTTAATATGTTATAATGTTAAATAAAAAATAATGTTTAATAAATAATTGTTTATCATTTCTGTTTTTAATTACTTACATCTCCGGACATTTTACATTATGAAAAATGGAAGCTTCCTAATTATCTCTTAATTTTTAATCTACAAAATGCAGCTTTTTCTGACATACGAGTGTGAAAAATATCAATATACTTTATTAATGTGAAGTTCAGTTGTATGGTGGAATATTTTAATTGAAGAGAGTTTATTTAACAAACTAACAAATGTTTTATTCAATAATCTTTATAAGAATAAATTTCATTCCTCAATTTTTGAAATTTGGTTAAACATTTATACTAGAATTTTATAGAATCTTAAGAGAAAATTAATTAAAAGCACTCCTTATAATACATTTTCAGTATGTATTTGTAATCTCTTGAATTAAATATATTTACTATTTTATGTTTTATGATTTAGGGTAGACAATATTTTTTTTTCCATCTTCAGCAAAAACGAATAAATTTCTTGTATGCCCGACTTGTAAGCTTCCAACATACAATTGGCCATGTGAAAAATATGGATTTTCTAGGTTCAGTCAGCATACTTGAATGATTGACCTTGCACCTTGTTGATGGTCATCGAGAATGCAAGTCGAATAGGGAACTGTAATTGTTTGATATCAAATGGCATGTCGGTGGGAATGCTTGGAATGAGCACAATTTTTCCGACTTTCCGTACAGAATAGCTGCGTTGATTCTTACCGCATATTGGCCTTTTGATTCTGATTCGCGTGATCAGGTATCATATAAACGTTGTCTTGCGATTCTTGCCGAATGTTATTTTTGCAATTCTGGATGGTTGATTGCACGTGGATTTGCAATTTATAAACGATCTGCTTTATTGCTCGCTTGTCATTCCTCGTTTGCTTGAGAAGCTCGAATTGGCGTATTTCTACGTGCTGCGCATCTAATAAGCGACGCCCTTTTGGGGATATATTTTTTGTCGAAGCGATCAACACGATATATGCTTCTATAACCGAAATATCGTTTGTCGATTCACTGAATAAATAGAAAAATTGTGGTTTTCAATGGAAAATTTCCATTATTTATAACTTAACTTGATCGCCATCGATAATAATAATTCTGTTTTGTATGTGTGAGAAAAATTCTGAATAATATGCGCGGTTTGGCACAGACAAAATATTGTGCACTTTGAATGACAACATCTTGTGCAGATAGATGACTATTCATTAATGAGAAGAAAAAAATTAGAGCTTGCACTAAATATTTTTGATTTCATTTCACCCTACATTGATTGGCATCAATCATAATAGTTATGTTTGGCATATATGCGATTCACTACGAATAACATATGTCCTTTGCCATTTACTGTTTGTCTTTTGCCTGCTATCAATTTAAAATAAAACCTTCGCACAAGTGTAAGCAATAAGTTGGAAAAGTTTCATCGCAATCGGTTGAACAGTATGGCAGCGCATCAAGTACGGACAAACAAAAAATCATTTTTATATATTAGATAACAGAAATTGAAATAGTAAAATAAGAAAACCTGAAGTCTTTAAAATAATAAATGAGGTAATTTACCAAAAATTAAATCATATAAGTACAAAAAAAAAATGAATTAATATGGTTGTTGATTTAATTTATTTGAAATTTCTTTTGATATGAAATGCGCACATAATAAATTGCGTATTAAAATATTAAATATGTGAGAAACAATTGGTTATTTTTTTATAACGTTCGTACATAATTGAAAATTTGTAAAAATGTGGTTCTAATTTGTTGCTGAAATACGGTTATTAAATACAAAGAAAAGTCTCATTGAGCCGTTCTCTTAAAAGACGAAGCTCATTACTTTTGCAATTTTTTCAACATTAGTAAGGAAACCTCTAGAAAATTAACAGAAAATACATAAATCTTATCTCGAGAAAACACAATACAGTTAAAATTAGCAAGGATAGACATTATTTCGTATTTTTATGCTTCCTATTTCAATAAAACTATTTAAATGGAATCAAAATGCAAAATAACACAGGACATGAAGATTAACAAAATAACTAAAGATGTAATAAAAATGAATCAGAGCAGACACTTAAAACTGAAAATTAATAATCGCAATACAATAATAAGCAACTAACCTAAATCTTAATGGATTAATTTATTTGGAAGTTCTTTCCGTACGAAAGCCATAACGTAATAAATTCTGGTATTTCAATTATAAATAATGAATAGTCAATGACATTTTTATTGCGTTGGGTCATAAATATTGCTTCACCAGGAAATGCTTCCCAAATCGCTAGCTTCGTGTTGAAAAGATGCAATTAGTTGCAATGAAATAGCTAGAATTAGCATCGAAATATTTTCCTAAAGCGATAAAACCCATTATTTCAAGATTTTCATCGTCGTTGGAATGCTCGGGGATCTATTAATCATGAAAAGAAAAAAATATATTTACGGTTAGAGAGACTTTGTATTTTTGCAGTCAGAAACTGAAGCAATTATTTCGATTATTTAATTCCCTATTAGTAATATTACACAATAACCTAAATAGATTTTACGCATTTCTAATATAAAAACAATAAAGAGTTATTGTCAAGCATTGATTCAACGAACAAAATTTGATATCTATATTTTTGAACCAAAAATATTAAGTGTAATTTTGATTTGTTTATTCCATCACTTTTGATTCTGAATTTTCAAACTTTTAATAATGAAGACATTTTGAACGAATCTTTAAACTAAAATTAATGGAATTGATTAATTTAGATATCGTGATAACATAAATGCAGCACTAAATATACATATTAAACCATTAATTCGTCTTCACACTGTCTATTGGGTGATACTTAATTGCCAAAAGAAATGGCAGAGGTTTAAATTTATATGCTTATCTGAAATTTAGTTTTCTTTTCTGCCGTTTGGTGTCTCTACACTGTGTTAAAATTATTGAGCATGCAATTCGATTTAACTATCAGTAATACAATTAGTTCTTATGCTCTTTTTAAACGCCTTCATATGTTGTATCTAGCATTATCATTACTCTATAGTCGCTTTAATATTCGTTATATTAGTCAATGCTTACAATGCGAATTATTATTAGGCTATCAACTCAATTACGATCAATTAACCCTGCGAATCTGTTTTTAAACTCAGTTGATGAATTTTTAAATGATGCACGTTCACCACAGGATATTTATAGGAAAAATCCCTTCTCAAGAATTTATTTCATGTAATTAGAACATTGTTAAAAAAAACGATGTTACTTTATAAAATATTATATTAATATAGTAGAAGGAAACAATGTTCATTAGCAATGCTTATAACATAAGCGCTATAAATAGGTGGATAGAAAAAAATGACTATATAGTTTTCAAAACTACACCTGTTTTCCTTGAAATCGTACTTAAATCTCTTTTAAAACTTAAGACTTTATTTCTGATACAAAACAAGAACTTTCATGACAAATTTGCTGAAAAATTTGTCTTTTTTAAGTAAAATTAGTAAACAACATCTTCTATTTCTCAATGTAACTTCAAGTTTTCTTTCAGACTTATTGTTTTCTGAACTACTTTGGAAATCAGATATCTTCATAATGTATTTATTTATATTATTAATGAAAAATATAATAATTTTAAGAAACGCATTTAATTTTTTGATTAGCTAAAAAAATAAAAATGCAAAATAGTTCATTTATATCTTTAAATCAAGAAGAACCAAAGAAAGAACAGTTATTTAAAGAAAATATCTTTCGTTACAACTATAACAATTTATTTGTAAGAAATTAAACGACATTACTTTTACCTTGTAAGTTTGTAATAACAAAAGTTAGTGCATTATAAAATTATAAAATTGTACGCAATTACAAAGCTTCAAAATTTGCAAAACTTCGTTTTATTGCAGATCCAGAATAGAGAATAACTTTCATTTTAATCATAAAAACTACAGCCAGTGATATGAAAACTAAAATGATGTACCTTATTTTTTATTACAGCTGAAAACGCAATGTTATATGTTGTTATTTTTAAGTCAGTTTTAAAATTGTTTTGACATAACAAAGCGAACAACAAATATTTTTTGAAATATAATTATAACAACATTCTGAGAATAACTTTTTAGAAGCAGGGGGAGAATATATTAAATAAATGAATTGATATCAATAATTTCATTTCTTTGAATGGTTTAAATTCATGATAAAATTATATATTTCGTTTAGTGTTTGAGAAAAGGATTCCATTCAAAGTGGCAAAGAGGTATTAAAATATTGTTTAAAATTACATTGAAGAATGCATATTGAAATAGTAGAAATAAATATAGATTTAATAAATGAGCTCATTAAGAAGTGCATGCATTCAATATAAAAAAAAAGTCTTCGTAGCAAAATCTTCGACTTTTCTCAAATATGCAATCTGTTGATTCCCCATCAGACAGCTAAATTAACACTAAAGCTACCACGAGCGGGTCATTTGACCCGCTTCCAATGGCAATTCCAATGTATCGGTGAAATGCCGGTAGGTTTAGTGTTAAGAAAATTGCCAGTATGTCTTCTCATTTTTCCTTCACATATTTTGCTCATAATTTAGCGTATACCGTGGTCGTAAAGGTTATATAACAAACTATAATCACTCATCTTGTATTGTTTTCAATTTTTATATATTCATATTAACATAGTCCTGAAAACAGTCAGGAAATTTTAGAAAGCAGAGTTCAATCAAATTGTTTTAACCAATTTCGTATGATTGTAATGCTTTCTTTAGAAATTGCTTTTGAAGAACAAAAAAAAAATATTTGAAAAAAACTACATGAAAAATAAGAATAAAATTTAACGATATTTTGAAGTTAAACTTTTTTTTCAATAGCAAAAGAAAACTTAATAGCAAACGATAAAAGAAACTATACAAATAAATGACCGAACACTGAAAGTATAAAAAGATTATACAGAATTTTAGAAAGGAGTAAAACTAGAAACGGATTATTAAATATGATACTCTAATGGAAGAAAGCGCAGAATAATGAGATGAACATAATATTTAGATTAAGAGGGCAAAAAACAAAGTTTTATATGGGTTGAAAATTCTGATATTTATTACAACGTTAGAAATAAAAATATAATGGATTGTAAATGAGATGACAGCTTAAAAAAAGCTTTTTGTTTAATATAGAGAAAAGTACATTCATAAAATCATCATTCTTTATATAAAGATATACATAATGTTAATAAATTTCTATAATTGTAAGTTATAATTCATAAGTTTTCTTACTAAATAAAAGTAGAAATTTTTTAAGTAATATAAATTTTTTCATTTGTTTAGCTTAATTTCATTAATTTTGTCAAAATTTAAAAAAAATGATTCTGCTTTTTTATGTATATAAAATTATAAGCCCTTTCTATTATTTTCAAAGGTAGTTTATTTATTTCGCTTGCCTTTGCTGATAAAGTTTTTACAGAGAACATGAGATTGATAACGATATTTTATTGCCGTATTATATCATGATTTGTTCCATTTGAGATATGAGAAATCCACGTAAAACATTTTTTATTTCCTTAATAAACGACGCATTACTACGAAGATTATTCAAAAATATTGCGGATATTTTGTTAACAAGCATTTATACTGGAAAGATACAGGATCGATGCCTATCATATTTCGAGTTGTTTTAAAATAGGATAGTGTTTTAATTAAAATATAGTTTAAGATTTTCATTTTGGAATTTAAATAAAATCTATTTACACTACTATTACAATTAGTGATAACCGAGACAATAAACATGTATAACTTTTTTTTGTCACTTTAGGATTCATGTTTCGCTCAAAATGTTTCAAAATGTTATGTTAATTTTAAAAAATAATCTCAAATCAAAGAAATTCTTAAAAAAAATAAATTTTATATTTAAAATTACACATGAGATCGTGTAATAATAATTTTTATATCCAATGGAAATTTAATCTAAAGAATCGCAGTCTAATGAATTCAGTGTGTATGAAATCTTTTGCACAAATTTATTGTACATTGGGTTGAAGAAGAACTTGCATCATTTAAATTTATAAGTGTTTTCTTCAAAAATAGTAAACTCTAACTTTGCAGCAAATTGTATTAGGGAGTTCTCTTAAATCCCACTTGATGTTTACATTCACGGATGGGAATCGACAAAGTTGCCGCACTTAATATTTTGCTCAAATTGAGTCTTCAAAGTTTTACCAGAAACTGAACTATTTCGATATAACGCCATTTCGGCGCAACATCAAACATTCTAGAAACTTTATTGGATACATTAAGACCATAAAATGTGAATAACAACTCGAGTTTGCACTAAATATTCCAAAGTCTAACATAAATGGCAGTTGGGGTAATTGGTTATGAGTGTATTCTTGGTTGGAAATAACTTTTCCTTGTTTGAATGCAGGGAAATATATTTTCTTCTCAGACTAGAAAACAGGAAGCTATGAAACATTCAAATTTTAGAATCCCTTAAATCCTTTTAATTGGTTGATTAATTTTGTGTGGCTAGTGCCACATAAGTCCAGTTTTATCTCTAACGGCATGAAATGCAAAGTAAGGACCTTTGGTGAATGCATTATATGATTTGGTGTCAATTTTTTATAGAGATAAATAGAATTGAATCCAAATGACTGTTTCATGTGAAGAGCATCAAATCGAACTGTATCTACTGTTTGAGAATCTGCTTTGAGATGATTCATAGATGGTACGAACATGACATTTATTGTTTTAAATATAGATAGAGAAATGGAAAAATGATAAAATATTTTTGGAGCTTATTCAATAAAGGTGAGAGGTTTATTAAAAAAATCGATCTAAAATAATTCTGGGAAACGATAACAACATCACAGAATCTTGATTTCAAGACCAGATTGTCTTCTCCAAATCTTAAGAAATATTCACCATGTGAAAGTGCTTACGTGTTAAATCTGTCGGTGTTCAAGAGTTTTGCTATTAAGGTCATCATTTCCACACGCTCTCCCCCACATTAAAATGTTCTGTCCTTACCAAAGGAAATGTCTATTCAGTTAAAACCTTTCTTATCTGCATGCAAATCAAAATTATCACTCATGTATCTTTAAACTGAGATATTAACTAGACTGATATATATAAACTAAATTTAAGAGTTTCTTCACCCTATTTGAAAATAGTTCACTAAAAACTTTAAATACTGTACAGTCAGCCAGCAGACGGTCAACCACATTACCGTTTTAATTCCAAATTTAATACGTATATACGTTTTAGACTTTTAATCAGATTACAAAATTTTGTATTCATTTAGCTCTTTTAAAGTTATACATTTCGTGCTAATATTTGGACGGCTAGGCAGACGTATTTTCTTAAAATGGATTTCATTCAAAATTCTACAGAGATCTACATATTTTGAATAGAGACATTATACCAAATTTTATGGGGTGGTAACTTGGAGATTCGTCAAAATTTTGTTTTCGAATCTTTTAAAGATTATAATGCGTTTTTTATTATACTTCATATGTAAAAAAATTAGAAATATATGTGATTGTGCGAGAGATTTAAGGTTTAAATTTCACGCTTATGCATTATGTAAATATGGTTATGGTTCAATTTTTGAACTATTGTTCTATCATATTGATATTAGATAAGTTCTATATATTATTCGTAAAGTTACTTATGCAGCTACAGCATGAATCGCATACCTTTACCAAATAGGTACTTATATAAAATCATACAGTTAGACTTTATTAAATTTAATGTAAGTAGTTACATTAATTCTGCATTAAAAACGTATAATATTAAATTTACCTGGGGAGCAATAAAGAAAAGTATTAAACGCTCTAAAGATATATACAATCAATTTAAATTATATGTATTGTTTTAACATCCGATCGGCTAAATTTTGCCATAACTAAAAATTCCAGAATCAAATCCCTGAATAATGTTTGAGAGTTACGTGAAAATTAAGTATCCTACTTCAGGTATTAATTCATTCACTACACAAAATTAAGTATTCACCTAACTGCAAAGTAAGTTTAAAGTAACTTGGTAACTCGTAGCCAACATCTATTGTTAAGTAACTTGGTGAAGGAAAATCAATCTGAGCGCCATATATTTCGCCAGTTATGCAATATAATAAATTTTCTTACTTTTAAATTTTATTATACCTCTCACTTACTGAAATATCAGTTTGTCCACAAAAAGGCCATTATATTTATTATTTTTGATTAGGATGCGAATTCGTTTATTTTTTTGTCTCGTAGAAAATTATAGTGATTCAAAATTTTATTGAAGAGCACATAAGAAATTTAACTAGAATTCTTACTTTAAAAAAGCTGAAATAAATATTTTTTTACTACGAACTTCTGCAAAACAGCCTTTGTGCACCGAAAATTGACGTGAACGCACGTCCCTGCACAAGAAAGACTAATCTCACCGATTCCTCTCCTTCGTAGAATTGCCTTTCTAGCATCTATGGTTGCATTTCGCATCCTCTTGAGAGAAACGTGTCCAGAAATTTAATCGCGCAAGAAATAAGATCGATTCTTTACCATTGAGACATGATACATTATTTGATCGATTCCAAAGTGTGGCGTCAGTACCGATATTTTATTATCGTCACGTACAGATAGGACTCAAGTATGATTGGGATAAAGGTAGCTTCGATAAAAGTTGAGTAATTTTCAGAGCAAAAGAGAATTGTTACGGAGATAAATTATGTTTTTTAAAATAAAATAAATATGATTTCAAGATAATTTTTTTATTAAACTCTGAGTTTGTTTCAAAATTATTGATCTTCTAACTTACTCACAAGGGAGTTTACAAGTATCAAGAACACTGAACAAAATTAGTTTTTAATGCTTATAGTAACTTAGAAATTTATTTTGGTACACTAGAAAAAGATATGCCTTCCTAATATTGGCATGTTTACTGGGACTGCACCATGTTACGTCCCTTCTAAAAGCCGAATTAAAAACATTTCTTGCAGTTTTGTTTTAAAAAAAATGTTAAAAATGTATTTTAATTTTACGTGTAAAAATATTGCAATCATATTGAACCAGTATATTAAGTTTTGTATTTGTATATATTTGAGTACATTTGACTAAGAGATTCCAATTGAAAGTTCAATGGTCATTCCTCATCCATCCTCTAAGTAGCACTCCATTAAAAGTATAGCGATGAAATCAAATCCTAGTTTGGTAATAATATATTTTTGCTTAGGAACCAGATTTGAACACGTATAAGGTGAGATCTGGAGCAAGCATATTTCCACTCCAGTTCGTCTCGCATTCGCTCTCGTCTATCACGGGTTTTGGCGAGAACTAACAAATGCTGCAAACACAATCGGATTTTTTTTTTTTTTGTTATACAAACCTTTATAACAAATTTCAGTTATCTAACTTGTTATGTTTTTTAAATATTTTCTTTATATGCATGCAATTACATGCAATAAGTCAATTTTATTTTTAATTAATTTCGCACACAATTCAGATTATGTTTTACCATTTTTTGAAAATAATAAATAGATAATTTGCTAAAAATATACGGTGACTAAACAAGCGGTAAATAAAGATATAGCATTAAAACCTTTTTTCAATACCAAAGGCAATTTACATTGTTTCAATGAATAATTGATTTAAATAAATAAAATATAAAATCTTCTTTCACTTTAGGCCCTAATTAATATTTTTCTAAGGAACAAATTAATAAAATATATACCTAATAATTATATTATTATAGAACGAAAAGTCAATAATTAAAACTATATTTAGACTAAATCAGATAAATTATTCAAATATTTAAATATATTACATTGATTTCTTTGATTTACAGTTTAAAATAAATTTTAAATAAATCCAATTAAATTTTAAAATGAGCTGTAAATTCCCAAAAGCATAAAGATGCTACTTATTTTGAATATTGTAAAGCTCCTTCTTGCGCTTTTAATTTTATATAATATTTCAAAGCCTTTAATGAATTCATGAAGTTTACCCGGATATATTTTTTATATAGCATAATTCTTCGTATTCATTTTTCAAATTTAATGATGTCCATGCTTTAAAGTAGGAAAAGAACCATCAACAATCCTGACATTTATTGAATATTTTCTCATTTATCAACATCATATTCGATTTTCCATCATTTTTCTCACTATGTTCGCGGTACTTCTTTATATAAGTTGGCATGAATCTCTTTAAAGTTCCTTTTAAAAAATCTTCGAAATTTATTTAAATGCTTCAGCGGAGTCAAAAAAGGACTTAAGTAACACATACAACTAAAAGTTTCTGGAAAAGAATAGAGCCTCAGATGATTTTTATTTGAAAAAAAAAAACAAAAAAAAAGTCCAGTAAGAAAAGAATCCAACGAAGATGTGTCACTTATATATCTATTATTGTATTATTTTTTATACATAGTCAGTATTGAGTCAGTTTTGACTGTAGTACTCTAAATTTGTTTTGATAATTTAGCTAATTAACATATTATGAATTGTAAGGGGCACAAAAAATTACTCTAATATAAACGCTTGTTACTTGCCTTAAATCTTTTAAAATATAATACGGTTTAAAATATTAATTGAAATCTCAGTGTTAATATAAATTTCTACAAAAATAATTTTTACATTAGATAATTAAATATGCTTATTTTTTTTCTACAATTTCGTTTGCTTACTTTTTAATATCCAAAGTTGATTTTATTAATCTAGATTATTTAATAAAAATAATTTATTTTCACATTTTGACAAATATTTTCTGAAGTGAGTTTATTAGCAAATAATGTTTATTTTACAGTTTTTTTCCAGTTGTAAAAATACTTTGTACTTAATTATTTCATGTTTACCCGCCATAAGTTATTTCATTAATTTTATCACAACGAAATCCCAAAAGATCTCTAATTACACTTTTCACCAGAAGCTTAATAAACGGTGTTCAAAATAAACCCATATTTAAATTTCCATTACGCCTCAAACCCAAAGAGGAAATGTCTATAAAAACAATTGATTCCAAATATGAAATGAAATTACGCCAGACAAGTGAATGTAATAAATGAACTTGAACGCAATTTGAATACAAATGAGTTCTGTACGAACTGTATTTTTAGCCGCAATTAACATTCTGCTGATTAAATGACATGCAATAATATTTGTGTTTGCAATTATGTTTCGGTTGTTAACACTTCATTAATTCTTTAATCTTTAAAAATGCACTTAGTTCTAGAATTTTTCAGTTAAAATGTTTCGTTTATAAAAGGAAAACTAATAGGATTCAAAGGTAAGTAAGCAGCAGGATAAAACTTTCATCGTCGCCGGTATTGATTAAATATTTACCTGGAAAATATATAAAACAAAATTGCTTTGAGGCTGTAAGCTGAATTTTGAACTATAAATACTTGAATATTTTTTTTTCGTTTCCTTTATTAATTTAAAAATATTGAGTAGTTACAGAATCCACCATTTTGAGTCATGTTAGAAATATAAAATGTCATTTTATTCAAATTTATTATTTTTAAATATATGAATAATTTTATATGTAAAAATTTTGCTAAATTCCTACATTATCTTACTGAAAAATGTTATTAGTATAATTTTGAAAATGCGGGGCAAATTTTTTAAAAAAATGGAAACATACTAAATATTCAGCGGTGTGCTTTAAGGCATTTTCTAACTGTGCGAATATATACTGTTGCATTCCACAATTACGTTAACTATTCAATATAATTAATTTAATTTGCCGATGTTAACGTCCCGTTTTAAAGCAATACTAGTGGCATTATAGAACGGGTCTCATAATTTTGAACCATGGTTAGATGACGAGGACAACACCTAAGCTAGCCCCCCCCCCCCCCCCCTCCAAAATTCGACACTACACTAGCGGGAAGGCCGTTGGCTTCGATGAATTTAGCATGCATCAAATTCGCTTACACGACGGTTCTTCGGTGAATCGGGTCCCGAAGACAAGCCTTTAGCACCAGACAACCGTAACCTATATTGTTTGGCCAACAGTTTGGAACGTTTGTATTTCACACACAAATTAAACATTCATAAATTAATTCTAAAGGTATTTAAAGCAAACAGTACTTTTGAAATGTTTTACTTTATCCAAATTTAAGTGTGTCCTTGTAGAAGACTCTTTTGTTTAAAGGATCAATCCTTTCTTTGGAAAAGACTATCCATGTGGAAATTGATTAATTTTACTCTTTGGTATTAAAATAACTATTCCAGATGAAGCTTTCTATTACTCTTCATCTCGACGGTCTTACATGATTTAAGCTTGAAAAATATGTCATCTCTCAGCTGATACTAACAATCACATGTTCACGAAGTTTTAGCGTTTCCGTTTTTGAAGTTAAAATATTGTTTTAATAAAATAATTAAGTTAAATATCTGCGTCAGTTCTATCTAGTCTGAATTATTGATCAAATTAAATATTGGAATGATATGGCCATATTCCATCCCACATAATATCTATATTAATGGAAAAAGTTTTAAAAAATCTGATGTTACAATAAATATGGAATTCTTTAGGTAAATGTCGGAATTGATAAATCTGAGAGACGAAGACATCGATAGATGGACATTTTTCAAAATTGTTAATGATATATACACAATATTTTCATAAAAATTAATAATTTTTAAAATTAAATTTTAAATATAATCTATCAACGGAGTGATCGTTTCTTAGACTATATATTTGTTTCTATGTAAGAGCGATAATGCTGGGTTTAATAACATAGATAAATAAAATTTAGTATATGATCTTGTTAATAAATGTGTAAATCTGTGTTAAATTCTATTTCCGTAATTGGTTGAAAAAATCGTTCAAAATATCAATTAGATTTTTATCAATGTAAAGTAAAAATATCCATCCGAGGAACTCTGAAAATAAATCTCTAATCTTTCAAAATGCACAATAATTGTTCGGGTAGGAGGGGTTTATTACAGCTATTAAGTAGTACATGGGAAAAATTGGGGAGGACCTTTCTCCCTGCTTTGCTGGTAAATTCATGGAATTAGTAGTAGTTAGAAAATACTGTACATTCATAAAAATTCGAATGTTTTTATGATCAGAATTCCTTGTTGGAAAATTCAAATAATAAATATTACTTATTCCCAAATTGCTACCTGTTTCCATACTAACAAGGAATATTTTAAATACCCTGTTATAAGAGCATTCTTTTATCCTCTTAATTTCTAATATAAAATGCGTTTTTTTATAATTGTATAAGGCAAATTGAGATTCATTAACTTTTTTTTAAAAATTATACTATAAGTGTTTTAAAGCATTATGTTGAAGAATAAAGTTGATTTTTGATAAGATTTATACAATGAAAGAATAATAACTTGTGTAAACATAAATTATATAGATTTATAAATATACAGAAAGTTCCACTCTCATCGTGACTCAATACCTTATTTATAAGTTTTTTAAAGATGCAAATGAAGCTTCGTTTGGAGTTATTAGAAATAATTTGGCTATTTTACTGTATAATTATATTAATTTAAATATTTAATAAAACTCGTATGACTTAACGAAACATAATTTATGATGCTTTCATTAATATACGCATTGCTAAGGAAAAATTAGGAAATTAAATTTTTATTTAATTTCGTAGTTCAATTAGACATATTTTTGAAAATATGCTAGACATGCTAACATTTTGTCTAAACATATTTATAGAAATTTAGACCATTTCAAAAAATCCAATCCATCTACTCCCTTTCCTCAAATAGATCATTGATTAAGGAAGTGTAAATGTAAATAATTTAACAATAATTCTATTAATTAAAACAATTTAAAATTCAATACTTTATTAAAATATTTTTTCCATTCGGAAGTATAGGCCATTTCTAATGATTTAGAATCGAATAGTGTTATAAGTAGTTATAATTATTTAAACTACTAACATTTCGAGATTTACTGTTATTTGTTTATTAGAAAGGAATTTTGACAATTTTTTGATATATTTAATGCGTTTAATCTTAGAATACTTTGGACATATTGGACTGAAAGATGCAATTTACACTTAGAACAGCAAATTGTAACGTCAGAACAAAAATTATTAAATTAGATAGCATCTAACTTAATTCAAAGCCTACACTTTCTGATATCGATAATATGTGAAATATGTTTAATTTAAATAACAGAAAAAAATAATTGATTTATTCTTTTAAAAGGTTTTATAAATTTTATATCAAAAGAAAGATATGCATAATTTGATATACTCATAAGAAAGGATACTGATACCAAATTTCGCATGAGCTAATGAATGATACGAGCTATAAAACTCACATGGGAATAGAATTGGGAGTGTGTTACAAATACACTTTTAAAAAATATATAAAAAATTCTTAATGTATAAAATAAATTTATATAAAATGTAATAAAATACACATTTCTTTTGATCTTTGTTATATTTATTTAAAAATAGTAATAATCACACCAAACGATTTTTTAAATCTATGAATAGTTAAATTTTTGGCAATTTACTGATATATATTTTTAAATCATACCAAATTTAATCAAATATTTTGAATACACGTATAAGTATGTGTGTGCGTAATGTTATTAAAAGATTTCTGTTAGTTTCATATGATAGGAATGGGAAGGCTAAAAATAAAATAATTTCTCTTTAGGAAATATGACTTTTGATCCATAAAAGATAAGTATTTAATTTAATGTCAAAACTAAGGAAATATTTTATTCATTGTTTTTATAAGAAAATTTGCAAAATATTTTCAGCGTTTGGATTTCTAAAATGCATAAAATACTTATGAAAGTCCTCTCATTTGCATAGATAGCACCCATATACATAACTACCATCCAAAATGCAGTCTTTCGTGATACAATCTTGGTCATTATTGAATATAGCTATCACTGCTAAAAAATTAGAATATAAAAATGGTTTTTATTTGGTACATGCATTAATAGATATATACACATAATCTAGATATAAACGTTTTCCTTTAAATTTTTATTCTAACAGAAAACATAATATTTTAAAATATTGTGAAATACATAATTAGATATAAAAATATATAAAAACTAAAAATGTTATCATGGATATTCTACCATCAATTAATTATATCCTTCTAGAAAGTTAAAAACTCACCGTGATTAAAATTTGCGAATATCTAAATAAATTAATCAAAATCTTTTCCACGGCTTTCACATGTCATCAACCAATTGGTCATGAATCTTGAATGCCAATGATTTTGAACTTATTCACGGCAAAGAAGATATAATTTGCACATCACGTGCTTTACGACCATAAAGACCCATTCATTTAAACCAAATTCAATTCACCCAAATGAAAGCCATCGGCAGTTTCTAGAAGAATGGAAGATTTGTATAATTCCTAATCAAGGAACTGGAAATTCTCAGTGAAGGCTTACAGGAATTCCGATTAGGAAAAGGCTTATAGAACAAAGAATGAGAGCAAATTAAATATTATCTTATCAGAAAACCGTATTACTAAGAGAAGGGAATCAAAGATTCTTAAAACGGACATCGCTGCTTGTTTCTGCCCTCTTAAAATTCAGCTCATAATATCATTATCTTGCTTAACACAAAATTGTTTCTTTTTATTAAACCTTACTCACTTCCTTTTGTTTTGAAAGTTAGATATTTGATTTGAATTTGTATTTTCTGTATTTTAAAGCAGGTTCTTTCATTTTCATCAACTTTGTCTTTCGAAAACGGATTAAAAGATTTTAATTCATTTAAATCTTGTGTATATTTAATCTCGGAGTGTAGTGGAAAATCGTTTTATTCGAAAAAATAAATGATTCTCAAACAAATTTTATTTAGTTTTATTCTCCATAAAAACAAAGGAAAAGATATAAAGTAACGACTTTTTTTGCCATTTCCTGATTCGATAGAATGAATAATTCTTTATCTTAACATCGTCGTTGCATTTAGGCTATATGATTTATCATAAATTATACTACAGAGCTCATTATTGCATTTTTATTACAATAATTTTTATTTTTTAGAGTATGAAAATCTTCTATGTCTAACACAAAGATTTTTGAATTAATTTCAAACAAAAACATTCATTAAAGTAACGCTTATTTTTGATGATACATGAAGACATTTTTGGAACACATCTTGCAATTTTGAATAACGTTATATGACGAAGTTGGCAACTGAGTCCACATCTCAGTTTCAAATTTCTACTCTAAACCACATGTACGAGCTTAGTCCACCGACGTTACATTAATGTTCGTTCAACCATCTTTACGACATATATTTTGAGGAATAAAGTTTAGAAACAAGGCATTTCTATTTAGAAAGCATCCTTATCGACTTAGTTAAGCAAAAGTTATAACAATAAATTTAAGAATTGAATCAAACATTTTGTCCTCAAATATGTAATTTCAGGAAACTGTTCAGTCAATCTTTTTTCTTCAATTTTAAAAATTCGATTTTGTTAAATAAAACATACGATACAGTTCAGATATAATAAACATTTTGGATGGATTCTATAGAATTAGTTAGATAATCTTTCATATTTTGTGAGAATTTACACTTTCACTTCAAACACTATTGATCGTTTGCTGTAACATGCACGAGTGGACTATATACAAGTAAAAAATAATATTTTATTGGTTTTTTTTCCTCCTCGAAATATGTTTGTTTGCTGTTCAAAAGAGTCTTTATACCAGTTTTGTATTATACTTTTTTTTATGATTTTTTTTATATGATGAACTTGCAAACTATTACCCTCTGGGTAATAAGTAATTCCTTTATAATATATATTAGGAGAAGCGATATTTTTCTAACCGTGGAGCATTGCATAATGTTTTGAATTCTCAAAATTTTACCTATTTCTACTATATTATTATTAATTTTTATATTAGCATTTGCTTTTGAATTGTTATTTCTTATGTTAGATATTGTTATATTGCTAATGCTCTTGTTTGTTTTTCTTAGAATTTATGCTGTAATTAGATATCTCCAACTTTTTGAATTCAGTTGAAACTTTTAAAATATTATTCTATATAATTTCTTAAAAAAGCTTTCTTTATTTTGAAACATGTACAAATTAAATGAGAATACCGTAAGCTAAAAATTTGAAAGTAAAATAAATGTAATATTTTATTCACGTTGCTTAATTTTATTAAAACGAAAATGAGAAAGAATATCACCTTAAATTTTCAAGAATTATATGGTTTAAAAAAAACATACATAAATATGAAATAGAGATAACTGTATAAATCATTTATTAGAAGAGCAGATTACAAAATATCCTTAAGTTCCACTACTCTCTTTTTTTGCGTTTTAAAGAGAACAATTCCGTTTTGAAGACGAAAATAGCTCCAAATTTCTTGAAATAATATATCATTACCATGTCAGGAAAATACAATTTGTCAATTAAAATATGAACGAAGTTCGAATTTTTGTCGTTAAAGTTTCGACAGTTTTTCTGAAATTAGGTTTGATTGTAAGCGAAGTACATTTATTATCTTTCAAATCCTTGAATTACTGCGAAAGATGAACCATTAAAGAGCATCAAATGAAAACATTCTGTTTTTCAAAGGCTAGGATTTTGGAAGAAGAAAATTCGCAATTGCTTCAATATCCAAACTTTATTTTCATCCACATTTCTAAGAATTATTCATATTTAATGTTTTTTTTATTCTCAAATATTATTTATTATTATTATTTTTTTGAAATGAAGAGATAATTAAATTATAAATGGGAAGAAAATACATCAATAACAAACTCGATCCACGAAACTTTTTTTCTGTATCACTTTTCGCAACACTTACAATGATTAGTAAAATATTTCCATTATTATTGGTATTAGTCCTCAATATCATTAAATCTTTTCGAATAATGACTTCTAAGATGGGACATTAAGAGTTTCTCCCTTTTTTTTTAGCAAGAACGGTCTACAATAGAAAGATTTAAAAAATACGTAGAATACTCGGTTCAATCAATTAACTGTACTCATTTTAAATCAATTAAAAATATTAATTATCTTCCTGCATTCAATTAATGAATCTTACAAAAATGAAATATACACAATCATATAATCCAAGGGTTAATAATTAAAATTATTAAAAGGAATAGGGCAAGGTTCTTTATTCTCCTCATTCTTTAATCCCAAAGTTAAACTTCTCTATATTATTTTCCAGGGACATTTAGTGCATTTGTTTCTACATATTTTTTGCAAGAACTATTTTTACATAAACATACTTTTAAGGGGGCAGTGGACTTTGAAATAAGCAAAAACGGACGAAAACGTGCAATTTTATTTTTATCGTTTTCATCACCAAAATATATGTTTATATTCGACTAAAATAGTGTTATAAAATGTAACGTTCAATAAAATAAATATTTGAAGAGTTAGGAGGAAAGAAAGCAGCTTTTAATTACTTTCCTCAAAATGATATTCTAATTAGATTGAAATATCTTTGAATTGTTCCATGTGTCTTACTTTTTGAAGAAATTGATAATAAAGATTTTGGTCAAACATTAAAAGAAAATAAGGTAACCTTTTTTTTTCGAGTTTTTTAGCACATAAAAAAAAACAAAATTCTTATGAAAATTCAACAAGTTTGCATAAAAATATTTCTTAAAAATAAGCATTTAATTGGATTGATAATAAGAAAAAAATAGAATAAAAAAAATTAAGTAACCTAA
>JAPMOR010108399.1:43426-76987 GCA_026543865.1 Argiope aurantia | reverse complement strand
ACATTTGAGTTCAAAAATAAAGTTGGGAATAACAGTTTGAATTTTATTTCGAATCCTGATGTTTGGACATTATTAAAATTTTAAGAAAATCTCTATATATTTATGTAATAATTCTAAATTAACGAAACATTTCTGACTATAATCATTGAAATGACAATAAAATTTTTTTTTGATATCTCGTATATTATTTATACCATTTACAATAAAAGTGTATTTTTGATTGTTACGCAATTGTCAGTTGGTTGACACAATTTTTTTATTTTCTTTTTTTAAGTATAGAATCTTACCTTTATCTCAAAAATGTTTTAGAAAATATTTTTTGTTTTGATTTTTTGCAAATTGCAAACTTCGCATTTTAGTCGCCATTATAAATTTTTATTTCAGATTTTTTTTAAAAAAAAGCTATTTTTATTCGTTTTAGTTTAAGAAATGCATGTGATTTTATAACATACTTAAGAACAATGAATATCCAACTCAGGAAATCAATTTTTTTATTAAAATATTTCAATTTCCAATGTGATTATTTTATAATCTTATGTATTTACACACACACACATATATATATATACATACGGAAACTTTAAGTGAAAATCAATTTTGATTCCCATGATTTTATTTAATTACATTTAGACATGGATACCATAATTAACGTTTCCAAGAGATTTTCTTTAATGATTACCGAGGACAAATACTAACAACGAACTGCTCTATCTATTTTTTAAATTTTATTAAAATTGACAAAATTTTACAATATAAATGGAAAAAAAGAAAAATTAAAATATATAGATGGATTAAATAATAAAAAAATTTAAATCGCTAGTTAATATTAGAATTTTTATTCATCTAATTTAATGTTTCGCCTTTAATGTAATGTTTCACCATATCTTAACAGAACTGAAAGAACATCGTTAATATTTTATGTATTTTAATCTTATGTAGTTTAAGTCACACAAAAAAATTTGAGTTTCAGCTTAGCAATGTTTTTCTACTGGTTGCTTCATCTCCTTACATTTTGGCACAAAATAAAACTTTAAGAAAGAAAACTTTACAAAGTTTATTCTTAATTTTATATCTTTATTGCGGTAAAATTTCTACTAATTGTAATGAACTAGTTTAATAAAAAATATCATTCCTTTATTAAAAAACTTCGGAAAGAAGTATTTATACAAATATTACCTCAAGCTAATTTAATTGTTACCAGAAGAGGTTTTCTTAAGTTTATATTTTCATTTTGCGTGCTTCAGTTTCAAAAAAAATCAATGAAATGAAAAAAAAATCTTATATTTAATTAGAGGTAAGAAATATAAAAATATCATTCCACCCAACGTTTCAAAATATTTTTTATATTCTTATTATTAATCAGAAAACAAATAAAGAAAAAAAAATAGGAAGTTACTTATTCTTATATTTATTGTTTCCGCAATAAATCCAATTATTTCTTCTTACCTTTTTTTATTCTCATGAAAAATAATAATAAAATAATAAAGAAATCGATAAAAAGTATAAATTTTTTTTCGATTCAGAAATACTTATTGAAATAATTAACCGAATGTTGAAAAAAATGTTCATCGGAGTTGCTTTTTAATTTAGGTTTCCGACTGGTATAATCTTAAAGACAGAAATTTTTTGTAGCACAGAAACATTTCGTCTGAAAAAATGTTATGATTCACTAAGAAAAAAAAAGAATATATTGAATACTATATATATAGAATGATACAGAATGAATACTGTGCATACATTTGTGCGTTTGTATACAGACAGAAACCTTAGTTGAAGCGGATTGTATCAATTCCTGATGATTTAATGTGTTAGCCAATAGATGGCGCTGTAATAATTTGTGATGCATATGTGCAGTCAATGGTTTCGCATCAATGTCTGCAGTTCTGAATAGTTGTTAATTCACTGTTTGTTGAATGATGGATAATTCCTCAGCATAAAGAGCAGTTAACCATGTAGATGGAGAGCATTCTTCACTAATTTATCAAGGAAGGGAGAGGTGTATGGAAAGAAGTGTAAATTGAGTCATATTCCAACGCTGAGTGTTATGAGGCCGGGCGTGTAAACATCAAAGACTTCCCACACCATCAGCAGGTGTAAATTGCGGCCAGCATGTTTTTTTATGTAAAACCCATTCTTTATAATTTTCTGTATATTGATCTGATCAAGAAAGCCTAAAATAACAATTTTAATTGGTGCCAGAACCGGCGAGATTCTGCACTAAACAAATTTCTTAACTTGCATCAAATGGCTGCTATAAGCGATATCGCCAATAGGGGCTAAAATTTTAATTAGAAACAAGACATTGTTGTATATCTTCCCTTTTAACCAGGTAACTGATCTTAACATGTTCAATATACGTTTGTTACGTTTTTGTTTATAAGACTTTCATAAGAAGAACTAGAGCTCTATGGCTCTATGGATGGTTTATTGCCCATTCTGATGATGTAAAACTTTCATGACGTGCATTTCAAAGTATTAAGCAATATATATATATATATATAAGGTTATTCAAATAGACGAAGCATATTTAAAATATTTATTTTTAATGAATGATAATCGATAGATACTTATGAAACATATCTGTCGAATTAAAGTTTAAGAAGTTTTTGTTTTAAGAAGACACCATAGTGCCATTTAAGAAATTCCTTGCTTTCTATTTCCTTTACTTAGGAAATTTCTTATGGTCACGTTCAAAATAGTTCGGTTACTCTCAACATTTACATACGATCTGCAAAAATGAACAGTGTGTTTCTATTTATATACAGGTTAAAAATCCCTGTACATGGAAAACTGCTATATATTCACTATAAAATTGCTTCAAACTATGGGTCATAGAGGTGTATGGGTAAATTGGTCATAGGGGTACAGGATATTTACTTTTGAAATTGTCAATATGTAAACAAAAATATACTTAATTATGTCTTATAGGAACAAGAGAATTTGTAAAAAATTAAACTCAGATTTATTTTTAGCAGAACATTTATTGACTAAAACGAAATGAGGCTCCTTTCTCCAAGTTTTAATATTTTCCCATCTGATACTATATGTTTATCTCTAACAGCTTAGAAATCTGTTGCGGTACCAATATTATAGTAGACGGTAATAAGAATTACTATTTAATATTATAGTAATATTAAATCCGATTTATGTTACTATTTAATATCCTATTTTGAGGCTAAGGATATTCCACAGGTTTAGCTCTTGATTTCCAGCCATAATCAATCGAGGGGGGGGGCAGAATTTTAAAAATGTAAATTTAACATTAATGAAGTGATACTTGATTTTGATGATATAAGTGTACATTAAGCTTACGCATATTCTTGAGTTCTGTTGAAATTATATTTAATAAAGCCCTGCAATAAACACTTAAACAAAGGATTACGTTCAGTCATCATTGCCTGAAGGGAGAGTTGCAGTAGAAATAATAAGCATTTCAAGAAACAGTATTTTCTTAATGTTAATATTTTTGCAATTATAATCTCTTTTTAATGTATAGGGCTTCAGTTTCCTTTCAAATGCAGATGATTAGTCCTCCGTTATTTATGCTGTAAGATTTTTACAATTATTTAGTTTCACAAGAATAATATCAAATATTTAATTATTAAAGCCATAGAAAATAGGCTTATGTAATTAGTATATTAAAAGTAAAACACCAAAGATTACTTGACAGACACTTTTTCAGAATTTTTATGTCTCATTTTCTATTTAGTAGTTAACACAGAAATTTCCACATATTTTTTTGATAAAACGAAAACGCATTAACTATTCTTTCATGAAAAATTCTAATTCTTCTCAAACAAGAAAGAATTTCAATATACTTCGCAAATTATCATTTTTTTTTTCGCTAAGAGCGTGATGGATGTTCCTGTCCAAAAATTGATTTTTAACACTTTATTTAAAGGTGTGAATAACGTTAAGGGAATAATAATGTGGCTTGAATATAAAATTCAAAATATCTTCATCGTAATCTACTTATTTAATAAAGACAAGCAAAAAATTGACTTTTAGACATTGATTTATGGCGGAATCTTGCCTGAGATTTTTAAATTGCAATTAGAAGGAGAATAAAAAGTACCCGAATATTATTTACGAATTTAAAGAATGCTATCAAAATGTTATTTAGGAACCTTGCTTTGAATCATAATGATTTTTACATTTCAGTGTTGTTTTTTCTGATTAGTCCTAGAGTGAAAATATATTTTTTTCTTTACAATATGCTTACAGCTATAACTACAGTATTAACAAGTAATAAATACCTTTTATCACATAATGAGATGAAACTTTAGTTATTAAAGTTATTTTATTTTCATACTTTGTTCATCGATAAACTTTATTTATGGAATATTTTAAATACAGTCAGTTATTTTTTTCTCCATGCAAAGTAATCTAAAATGTAATAGAAGACTAAAGTAACCATATATATTGTTACAAGCTTGGAATGTTGCTTCCCAGCACGGTAAGTTCAATTATCGGAAAGACCGTTTTAAGATCAGATCTATCGGATGCTGATAGGGCGCCACTTCAGTGATCTCAGAGCTTAGCGACAAAATTGGCAACGAATTTGGCTACTTTAGCAACAAAATAGATATTACTGTAAACCTCGAGAATTTTAGCGATCCATCTAATAGGAAACAAGATACGCCGGATTGGTCCTGAACCTTCTTGACCCGCCTTCCAGGGACTATGAAAGGCCGGTAGTCTCAAGCTGCAATGAATCGGAGTTGGAGTCGAAGACAAGTAACGTGTCGTTGAGAGGAAAACGAAGCAATGGTGGAATAGTCCAGCGTTTTGTGGAGCTCAAAAGCCATTGCCAAACTGAGCAGTTCCTTATGCCGATTCCTGGCGTTTATTGTAGAAGCAGAATCGAGTTTTGTGAGGAGTAGCAAGTCGTGTAGTATTGAGTCGGTAGTTGGATACAGCTAAAGCGAGGAGATAGTGGATAATTTCGGCCGTTTGATGAGCCAGTAGAGCGAACTCTGAAGATTGCCTCTCCTGCTAAATTCTGTCTGGCCGCTTTTTGTGCTGTGGTTGTTATTACTACCGAATTACTACCTGTGGGCTACTGTGTGTTGTAGTGTGCTGTTGTGTGTTCGTCTCGGCTGTACTCGGCTCGTACTGTTGTCGTCTTTGTATTAGTGTCTTCGTGTTTAATAAACGTTGTCGTTGTTTTCTACTGAGGTCTACTGATTGTTTTCACACCATACATTTCACACTATAAACGAACCCGGTGACTTTATGGACTTAGTAGTAGTGAAATTGGAATTTCCATAACAATATCTGCCCTATCTTTATATTAAACTTACAAAGATGGAAATAAATGTATAAGTTTTAGCAAGAACAAGCTTTCTTTTTAACTAATTCGTAATTGCACAGACTTTTCAATGGTCTTCTTTTGATTGTTTCAGTAAAAGTGATTCAGTAAAAGGAAAAGTGACAGCAGTGATTAGAAATTTTTCAAGTGGCGGAAATTAACTTAAACAAACATTCATGATCATTAGTTCAAATAATTAAAAAAGTTAAAATAAACTTGGAACTGGAATATTGTTTCATCTTTCTTATTATCTACTTTCATAATTGAACTTTTGGAAGGAAATGTCAATAATTTCTCGTCACGGATAAGAGTGAGTACCATCGGTAAAAATAAATGTCTTTCGTGAAACATTGCAAACATTTTTCACATCCATTCTCTCAAAAGAGAAATTATAACACTTTCTCAAAGTGTTGTTGAAAAATGGCACTAAGGAGCACTTCTCAAGTCCTGGAAGCTATCGAATTAATAACTAGTTGACAGTTAAAGTTAAAATAGCTCGTGAGAAAATTGCTTCTTGGAGCTCAGTGTTTATTGTTTTATCCCGAACTGCATATGTTCTTCCTATTCTGACAAATGATCTAGCTGGACTGACTTGATTTTTAAAGTGGGACTTTTAGTAATATCTTCGTTGCAGTTAACTATAATCAAAGGAAATATTTTTATGTGACTGTGTCGATGATGGGAAATATTTTTTGTCTTCGATGATGGGAACTGTGTCAAATTAAAGGAAATACTTTTATTGAATATTTTTTATTTACGATGTGTTATTAATTTCCATCCGTTTTCGTTGAGGAAGATACTTACGCCATTCTAAAGCAATAGAATCTGAAGCAGTGATGTGAAAGAGCTCTCAGCCAAGGCATTTGACATTAAGATTTAAAATTTTATACTTTTTCCTATTTTATCCTAAGAATATATTTAATGGTAAAGAATTATTTTAATTAAATTTATGATGTTATTCTGAGTAAGTCATATATCCTAATTTGGCACTCACCAACAGAAAACAAGTTTAATTCCAATTGGCAGTGCAGTTTCAATTGTAATGCACGAGATCCATTTATCCAAAAAAATTCTTTAAAAAGAAAAAAAAAAGACGTTGCTAGTATTTAAAGGATTTTTCACTCTTTTTAAAATAGAAATAATCTTACGAATTTTCATATTATATTACTTTTATTAAATCCGCAAATATATTTCCATTCATATTTTTAAAATCATTTTCAAAGATTTAATATGTTAAAAATAAAATTTTTGCATAAATAATTTACCTTACGATATTATTCTAATTAAGAAAAAGGTGCAGAGGTGGCCTGGTGGTAAAGTCTTGGTTTCAGAACCGGAGGATTTCAGGTTCGAGACCCGATTCCACCGAAGAACCGTAAGCGGGTTTGGTGCACTCTAAATCCGTAGGAGCCAAATGTCAAGTGGTGTGGAGACATGGAGAGGGGGTACCAGCCCAGGTGTTGTCCTCGTCATTTGACAGATGCTCAAAATTACGAGGTCCGTCCCAAAATAGCCCAGGACGTCCCAGAACGTTAATATAAACTAAACTCTAATTTCGGCACATACTATTGGAATATATATGTATGTTTTGCTCTCTATTTTTTATATATCTTAAACCATATAAATGTTTTAAAGATAACCCCATTGCCATTAAGTGCAAATACTGCTGGCACAATGTTAATTTTTTTTTCTAATTTTGCACTTATTCTTTATATTTACTATATTAAACCCTACTTGGAAATATAAATTCAAGAATATTTTGTAATTGCGAATTTTACCTGGTAAATTAATTTTAAATATATCAAATATCATTTCAAGTAACTTTTTATTTACTCATTATTTGAAATTCAAGGTATGAAACGAAAGCATGAACGCAAAACATTTGAAGAAAAATGAAAGCAAGAAGAGAAAGCGCCATGGACTTTCAGTAGGAAAGGCGATTTTATTAAATTCAATGGGCGTTTAATTCAATCTAATGGAGGATGTTTGACGTTTTATTGAATTTAATGAAATTAATTCTATATAGGAAATATGCGACAATGTGCAAGGTAGAAATTTTCTGGAATTGCATATTTTGCTGATAAAATTTCTAATTATTATTGTTGTTACTCCTAGAAAGATTCCGATCCCCCTCCCCCTGAGAACATTCAAAATAAAGTGAGTGACAGCTAGCAGAAAGGGCGTCGGAAACCTGACACAAAATAGGTACCGGGAAAGTATATATACCTCACGCCATATATCAAACATTGATAGCTTCATTATCCATTTATAACACCATTATCGAACTTCTTAACTTGGCATATAAACCAAATTCTGTTCATATCCAAGGTGGTTAAAATGCGATTTATATTTCATTTACCCTAATTGATAATCATACCAGAAAAAAATGCTATGAATAAACAGTTAATATAAGTTTCAAGTTATTGAAATCAAGTTTGAAATAGCCACTTATGGACCATACTCCGAATTCTCCTGACAGACATAAATCTTGTCATCAGAATTTAAAAAAAAAACAATTATATCACCCATCTTAAACTCCAAAGATATGAGAGACTGCTTCTTATCGCGATTTTCTTCTCGTATCATGTGCCCCCACCCACTCGATGATGTTATGGAATAAAAAAGACAGATAATTTATCTCCGGTTTAAAAGAAACTCATGTCTTTTCTTAGCAGAGAGACTATAATACAATTTATAGTTAGTAACATACATTAAAATATAAAATTATAGAATTCTTCCATTATATTCTAACTGGATTTGAAACATACAATTGGAATTTATTATAAAATACGGACAATGGAAATAAAAAAATGGATTTTTGTTAATTAAGATACATATATTATACAAAAGATTAAAGCTGAGGTAAGAAACCTTTGGTCCTCTATTGAAATTCTTCACATGTCAGCACTCAAAGCACTTTTCTGATAAATGATTTTACAATTGAATGGAGTTATAAATTCTCTTTTTGTAGGTTTGGGAGACAGATTAATGGAGAGCATTCTTACATTGGTGTGTCGTGCTTTTTGAGTGTTTTGTTCATGGAACTTATTGAGAATGTTGAAAAGCTGATTTGTTCTTAAATATTTTCTTATAAATGGCTTGCATGAATATATTTTCAAAGTAATTTTATTGAAGAATCGTTGTCTGTTTTCGGTATTGGATCAAAGCTCTGAAGTTGTAAATGAAATTATATACTAAGCATAGCTGTTTATCATGAATTATGAATTATTTTTTCAACAACAACAAAAAAGTAATACAAAATTCATCAGCTCACTATTTTGATAAAATGTGTTAATTTTAAACATCTAACAACTGTTATTAAATATTTATTTTAATTGGTCATAAATATTTTATCGTTGATCTAGTTTTATTCCTATATGAAAGGAGGAACCGAAAGGGGTCTAGTTTCGAAAAATGAAAAAAAGTTACCTCTGCATATATTAAATATAAAAGATATTTAATGCTTTTCCAATTCTTTATAAATGGGTTATGTTTTATATCTTTATATTTAATAAATTGAAAAATTTGTTTTTTAAATTATGTATAAAATTATCCGTGAAGAAGAATTCTATAGTATGAAAATTTTTAATTCAAATAATAAAGTATTTTTTCATATTAAATACAATTCCTCAACTATAGAATTATAGAAGACTTATAGAATTATATTTCTACTGAGTCTTATTATTCAGTAACAACACACTTAATATTCTGCAACGCATCTCACATATTTCTCACTAACATATTATAAAACAATATTCACAATTTAGCAACTATTTGTTGAATTATGTATAATATGACATTATATTCTATATTGTGCAACAATTTATACTCTCTCAGTTGTGTAAGATATGCGATATATCTTTATGTTCATAAAATGCTTCCTCCAATTGAAAGTTGCATGTAATATTTCCTATATTAGGTTTATATTCTATTGTATATTACAATCTAATACAAAATGTAGCATTTCTTAAAAATTTCACGTTACTATTACAGGAATTTACCTGAGATCTCTAACAACTGTTTTCTTGTAGTTTATCTGACTTGTCCGCGTCATTCATCACACTGCCACAAAACCCCTGATAGCCAAGAACCGAGCAAATCGTTAGCCAAATTGCTCTTATCTCCAAAGTATGAACCCTCGAAAGAAAGTGAGGCAACTTATCATATTTGCTTTTATCTGAACAGAGCATAATTTATTACGTTTATTAATCTTGGAGCATTTTTCAGCCTACATCTCACAAGAGACTTGGGGAATAATTTTATATCAGTATTAGAAATGTGACATTTTGGTAGATAGTTCCATAATTACCTATTGATCTTCTGCGGAAAATATTTCTGAATGAGGATAATTCTCCCTTTGGGTAATCTTAGTGACAAATAGGTAATACGATATGATATTATTACTTGGTATTAGTCCGTGGTTGGATCTGTGTCAGTGATTAATATGATGGGTTTTCTTCGAATGCATTCAAGTGTTGAATTACTGGCAGAAAATTGTCTTTAAAGTTAATAATTGTGTTCCTTTTTATTTCTTTTGTATTTACATGATGTTTTAACGTTTGGTGCATTAAACATAACGAAATGTTTTATTTCATTATTCCTTATTTTGGCATTTTTAGCGCCCTGATTTCTCCTGATAAAGTTAGGCAAATGTATTCTGTTACATTTCTTTGACGGCATTCACTAAATAAAAATATTTATGTTTATCTTTTTTCAAAAAGGATTTATTTTTGATGTGGCAGAAAGGAAAAATAATTATTTTGAATTCATTGAGGAAAAATGGCACTACTATTATTAAAACAGGTTACTGAATAAGTTAACTTATCCAAAGTAGTTATCTTTTGCATTAGAAAATATACTTGTCTTATATAGTATCCCCCCCCCAATAGATGCTATTCCAGTGTAGCTTATTCTGTAAGATACTTATTTTCTTTTCATTATTTAATATTTCAAGCTATTTTAGTCATGGTTGAAGGTTCCAAATAAAAATCTCAGCATTTTTTAATGTTATGGAGACTTTCTTCGAGAATAAGCAAGTAAAACCTATACGTTTTCAGCATTTTATAAATCCATTAGTAAATTTATAAAAGTATTTATATTGTAAGAATTAAAATAAAATTTGCACTCGTGTTTTTAACAGAAAAGAAAAATTAAAATTACTATTATGAGGGAAGAAGTCAATTTGATTTTCATTACGATATTACCAAGCATTATTAAAAATCATACATAAAAATATTTCTCATATTTAAAATTGCTAAAATTATGAGCAAAACAGCACGATGACTCAATATATGAGCAGAACAGCACGATGACTATGATATTATTTGAGTAACTGAAGAGCATTTAAGGGATACTAGTTGCAATAGCTATAAAAATTGCAGCACTTTTTCAATATGTGTATTAAAAATTTTAGCATCAAACAGGTTTCATGAGAATGTGCATGACAATCTTTATATAATCGTATACATCCTATCAGCCATTCAAGTGCACTGTGAAAGAACATTTTGAAAACTAAAGATCATTAAGAATTTTATTGTTCTGAAGAGAACTTGGAATCCTATGCATTTTGTTCAACTGAATTTTATTTGAATACAGAAATGAATTACAGATTTGTATATGCATCTAAGGAAATATAGCGTTTGCTGAATTGTTTTTAACTTCATACAATTTATTTTGATATATCTGAGCTATTTGAAAATGAGAAGAATTTTTTTTAAAATGGTGGTATTGTTTTTGAGAATTTAAGTTTGAATTTTAAAAAAAATTCTCAAAATATCTATATAATTTAAAAATATCAGTAAATTATACACCCATGAAAAATACATTAAATTCAAATATAAATATGGAATTATGTTTGATATTTCTTATTTCCCTATAATACGTAAAATGTTTATATTCTATAATTAGTAAAATATATAACATTTTTAGTTTTGTAGTAAATGATGTTAATTTATGGATTTTAATTTTGTGTTTTCAGATCCAGCCCGCCGGTGCAAGTAAGGAATACCGAGTTTTCAGAAATGGATCTAGTTTTGTTCTAGAGATTCGCTTAAGATGAATTTTTCTTAGTGTTCTATTGCTTGTCTTCATTAATTAATATCCGATTTTTGGTGTATCCGATTTTTGATATCATATTTAGAATACCGGAAATGCATTCATTGAAAGGTCTTTGGATACTCCGAAATTTATGTATAGAAAGATTAGGAAGTCTTCCCTGATGGATTTATGCCATATTTTTGCTGCTTGAGACGATATAAATTGTTAAAATGCCTCAAAATTATTGCAAAGAATTCATCTTCAGAATGTTTCAAAAATTTTAGGGACTGCTTTTTGGCAAAAAATTGAATCGGTCATAACCAATTTTTTGTACTAAGTTTAATAAAAAAATTATAACTTTCTGTGAAATAGACCATTAATTCTTCAATGATGTATATATAAGAAATTAGAAAAATGCCTGCATGTTCTGAAGGTGTTCACGCATTGCTCAAAAATTAATGAATTCTTCACTATTTATATTTTTAAAGGAAAAGCAGTAATTTTTAGATTAAATTTGTGAAAGTATAAACAAAATCTCATTCATAGTAGAGATCGCATGCTTGTTTCAACAAATGGCGAACCAGATGGTTAATGAAGGCCAGGGTGAATGAATGATATACGCCTTAAGATTACTTTGCATTGGTTCTATCTATATTGGTTGTAGATTTTAGATTGAAATTGTGGCACTCTTGCATTACAAGTCGAGAAAGATGTATTACAAAATTATAAATCTTTCGAGAAGCCCTCATGCACTATACATTAAAAAATGTATACCCATTTTTCTAAAGCTAATGAACATTCAATGTTTTGAGGGATTTCAGAATGACCAGAGTTTAAATCGTTGTTTGGATGTGTTGCTTTTTATATATGAATAACTATATTTGGTCACTATGTCCTTTTTAAATCGTTAATTTCTTCAAAATTTATTTTAAAAAAATCAGAAAATTCTGACTTTACTGTTTAAAATTATCACAAATAGGTTGATAGCTTTATTTCGATATTATATTGACTTTACAATCAAATAAACAGTCTAAAGAAAAGGGGCAAACTTTAAAGAGTATATTAGAAATTAAAGGGACAAATGACGATTATTTAGGGATGGGCAACTCATCTTGATTTTGTAACCATTTTCTTAAAGGCGGAAAGCAGCCCATTTATTTGAATTAATCGAAGCACATTACAAGAAACTTTGGGAGTCAATTTGGAAAATTATCATCTGATGTATTTTGTAATGTTTAATTTTGTAAAACTTAAGAATAACTAATTCCGAATTCCCACGGAACTTATTAATTTCAATCCTAATTAGACAATAAAAATATAGTTTGGAGGAATCAAAATTTGACTATAAATGACAAAAAAAATCCATTGAAATATGGGTTTTTACAGATATGTTTGAAAATGATTATACCCGTGAAACTGTGTGGAAAAAGCTTACTTTCTAGCTGCAATCGAGGATAATACATTCAGGGGAGCAAACAAGTGTTTAATTGAACATGCCATTATTTCTAAAATTTCCTACCATTTCACTTATTTCGACTCTCTCTAAAAATTAAAAATTCTAAATAAAGTACTTTAATGGAATTTTATAATTTTTCCATGAGATGAGACAATTTTCGAAAGTGATAAAGAATCATTTAAAAGACAAAATTTTAAGACGATTATGTAGATCATTAGGGAGGGAATTTGATTTTAAAATCTATGATTTCTTCCCAGAAGGTGCAATTGTATTATTGAAATATTCAATAGACATACGAAAATACTGTTTTTAAACCTATTAAATAAATTGGAAATAACCAGTTTACATGAAATCCAAATACATATCTCCAAAGGAATTTAGAAATTAACATTAATTTCATTATAATAAGCGATGATTTCCAAATATGCCTACGAATTAAAACCATGTTCTAGCAAATATTATTAAAAGATAGAATATCAATAATCACCTGAAAATCTTTTTTAAGATGAGACTTTTGTAGAAACGTAGAAAGGAAAGTACGAATTTTTTAATAATCAATATTATTATTAGTTAATGTTTAACACATGAATTCAGATTTACAAATTAAACATAATTCCTATGTATATTCATATTAAAATACTTTCTTAGCATGTTCAATCGGAAATGGAATGTAAAATATCACTAGGAGAATATATTAAAGTTTTATAATTTTCAATCAGTATGAGTAATTTTTCTCTGGCAATTTATAAAATCAAAAACACGTTACTTTTTAAACATGTGTAATCTTTATCATTGGCATTAATAATTCACCGGTGATAGTACTATTCTGTGTCAACATATTAATCTATGTAATATTAATATCTTATGAGCAGGAAAAAACGCCACACAATTTAGATTTAAGAACATATTATTTCAGGCATACACTGGTTAACATTGAATGACAAGTATTCTAAAATGTTCAAACGATGAATTCACATATAAGACAAGAATTAAAATTTTTTTGGTTTACAATGATAAATTACTGCAAAACACTCAACATTTAATATTACAATAAAAATATGGGAGGCAATATGACAAAGGATTTTTCTAACAAACTAGGATAACAAACATTTTTTTGTATAAATGGAAAGAAGAACAGTAAATATTTTTTATGTTCTATACTAAAGTATGAAATCTCGTGAAAAAAAATTTCTTAATTTGTAAATAAATTTAAAATTTTCGATTATGTATGCAAATGAATAGAAGGCAAATTCATTCACTTCTGTGCAAAACAGAAATGATGCAATCTTACAGCAAGTATTCTAAAGTGCAGAAAAATTAGATAATCAACAAGAATATTTTAAAAAGGTGAATTCCCATTTTCTTTTCAACTAGAATATTTTAGCTGTTGAAATTGGGCTACATTTTATTTTTGAAGGAGGCTTTAATTCACAAATGTTAGACGAAGGCTAAATTATATTTATAATTTAGTTGTAATTATTCAAAATACTTGTTCTTTTGAATCTTTGTGTAATACCGGTTTCATTTCAAGCCAGCATTTATTTTTCCATTCAGGAAAAAAGGATAAAGAAACATTCAATTTATTGGATACAATTTTCTGTATACTAAGCTTCTTTATGCATGTCTGTTGAATAAATTTTCAGGGTACTGTATCCTGCTAAAATGCGTGATGCAGATTGGACGTTGAATTTAAAAAGTGGTGTTCAATTTTTAAACGTTACATTTTTAAAGGTTTTTTTCGGAAATTACTTAATTGTAGAATTAAAGCTAAAAATTTGGTAATTGAATGAGTATTGCAGCGTCACTGCATACGAAAGGGTTTGCAGTGATTCGCTTCACGTTTTGAACATTTAATAATTTTAGAAAAACACTCAAAATTAGTGATTAAAAGTTGGCTTCTCTTTCAATCATGATCCTGCAATGATCCATAATATTATATTTATAGATTAGTTGGAGTTTTCTGACGTAAGGATCAGATTTGGCATACTACACTAAACGTGTCGGGAGTCAAAAATGTCCATTTTAGTATATTCTAAATAGTTTGAAATTTTAATCATCTAAAAGATTAAATCAATTATGCAGAACTTTCATAATTTCCCAAATTGTTTTTTTTTTCATTTTTCTCTGTCAAGGTATATCATATTTGCCCTCAAATTGTTAAAAGAATAAATTTCGCCCCCTCCCCCCCAGTTCCTGCTTGTGAAGACAGAACACCTAGCAATACACGTGTAAATAAGTAATCAAACATAATGCAAATATTAGCCGTGAGCTTTGTAAATCTATAGAACAAATATGGAAATAGCAACCATATTCTTGGACAAGAAATTGCAATTAAAAATGTTTTGAATTCCTTTTTAAATTATCCAAATTATAGGAAATTTAAAAACAGAAGCACTATTTTAAAACTTTTTCCATACACTGAGTAGCAGAAGAATAAGGTGTAATGCGGCCAATTATTTTTGCTACGGTAAGGCTAAAACTCTAATATAAAATAAATGCGTACTCGTGAAATCCAGCCATTGTATTTGGACGGAAAATTACATTTTCACTATGATAATTAATAAAACTATTCTAAATTGACACTTTAATTATAATATTGGAAGTACATTCGTCTTTCAACGAAAGGTCTATTTCAAGTTTGAAATTGGGGAGGGGGGATAAATGATTTTTATTAAATATTGTCTAATATTAGAACAAAGAGATAAACTGGAGAAAAGTCTGCTGAATGAAATTTTGAATATAGAACATGATTTATTTGTAACAAAATAATTTTACAATGCAATCAATACGTTTCGAAATAACTCAAAATACAATGTTATAAAAACTTACCATTCAGATAGTTTCATATATTTGTATATAAGTAGAATGCACAAAAAATCAGAATAAATTGTATATATATATATATATATATATATGCCATAATTAAAAAAATGAAACATAAAAATAAAAAGGTAAAAAATAAAGCGAAATTTTTTAATCTTTAAAAATACTGATAACATTCACATACTCGATTCACCGCAGGTGGTTCATTTCAATCTCAGCATGTTAAGACAACAATATTAAAATTTGATGAACAAGAAATAAATTACAATTCAAACTTAATAAATTTAGCATTTATTTTTAATAAACAGACCATTTTGCATTACATGACCAATATTCTAGAATATAGTGATAAATTCATAAGCAAGTCTAAAATTTCAAAAATGTACATTGCATTACAGATGTCAAAACTATTCAGGCTGGGTGACTTACCAAATCAGTTAAAGACTATATTAGTATACATTTATTATATTGTATAATAAACTGGATAAACAAGATTGTGCACTTAGAAAAGAGATAAATGACAAATGTCGAAGAAAGTAAGAGGTCTATTTGAACACAAGTCATTTCAGGTTACTTGATAATTATATCTTGGTATGTGGCAGATTAGAGAAAAAATTCAGTTTGGATAAATAATTACTTTTGGTCAAAATAGTATATTAACGATTCTTACAATCTGTTTGAGCAATTTTTTTAAAATCATGTCGTAGAAAAAAAAATCAAAAGGGAATTGACTTCGAATAGAGAAAGAAAAGAGATGAAGGAATTCAAATTGGAGATAAGAATCGGCATATCTGGTCGTGCCAAGAATAAGACATGTAGGCTTCAAAATGCAACAAAAACAATATAGTGGAAAGAAATGTTATAGTCGCAAGAAACGTTATTAGACCAGTTTCAAGAACTGATGATAACAGTTTGACATGGGAAAAGCGTCTGAAAATATTTAAACTTATTGACTATAAACGCTTTAATGTTCTCGAGTGTAATTTCAAGGCTCAAGTAGGCCATATTGAGTTGATCCATGTGCAATTATCAGCTTGTAAGAAAAAAAAATGGCTAGTATTAAAGATGTTGCAAAAAATTGAAGAACCTTAAAAACTGATCTTGATAACCTTCATGAAAATAATATACGTGACAGTATTTCTTTGAAAATTCTCTTTAAAAGTTCTGGATAAATTTCAATTGGAAATTCCAGATACGCCATATATGGAATGTATGGATGTTAAAACAATTGATGCACTCAAACTGAACTCAACGTAATACCACTGTCAATAAATATAGTTGCATCTTACCAATTATCTTTTGATGCTAAAAGTCAGCATGTTGCGGGAATAGTTATTCTGCCTATTAAAAATGTTTTTGTCCAGAGACGTGTGTAAAATTACCTTCATAAATAAGCAATTTATAAAACTATTAAGTAGTCAATAAAATTAAGAAAAGTTCCAAATATCGTTTTAAAGAAACATAGGGATGATATGTAGGCAGATGGATAAAATTGGAGTCCTTTTCTCAAAGCATCTTGCGTGCTGATGCAATTCCATTCTCTGTAACAAGTAATGATAATGCTTGACACATAACTATATAAGATTTTAAACCAATTCATTTAGTAATTATTTTATATAAAAATTTTTCTTCGGCTGAAAGAAAGTCAATTTTTTTTTCAAAGTCCATATACAGCTTATTGAAACAGAAAATGTAAAGGCTTCTTCCAGGAAAAGAAAGTCCATTATCATGAAGATGCACTTTACAATTAAATGGAATTATAAATACAATTTGATAGAATACCAAGTAGTTACACAGATTTATCGTGTAAATTCTTATTTGTTGAAATTAGTGAAATGAATAAGATACAAGAATAAACTATGTTGTCACTAAAGAAAAGGAATACCTTATTTGTTCAAATAGAGAAAAAAATGTTTATGAGATCTATTTTGGAAAAAGAACGATGGATACTATCAGACATTATATGAATTAAATACTGGAATCATGAAACGTGCTGGCGTCCTGCCCTAGGAGTAGCGCGTTATCCTCGTGATCTGGGCGTCTCGGGTTCAAGTTCAGGCATGGATGTTCCTTACCCTGCGCTATATCTGGGAGCCTTGTGAAAGAGCCCCCCCCCCCCCCCCTCCAATTGAAAAGAGGTTGTGCAAGCAAGCGAGCTGATGCCATACCTTCAGAAGATACTGCACGTCTCTTTCCCCGAAATCCCTTGGACTTGATTGGAATTGGTGTTCAAGCCAATTGGGATAAGCAACAAAGCAACGTCATGAAATGACTTATGCATACGTATTAATATATAAATGTTTCAAAACTTTTTCAAACGATATACATTATTTATAAGAAATTAAAAATACAAAATTTCAATTTTTAATTTTTTCTATTATTTTATAGATACTATTCAATTTAATAAATTGTTGAACTAAAATTGTTCTTTTAATTTTCTGAAAGAAACTCGAAGCATATAATGCATATCCAGTTTTTTTTCTTAATTTTTAACCTAAATTCTCATTATAAATTTAATGTAATTTCTTCAAAAATGAAGACACATAGAATATTTCAAAGACATTTGAATGAAATTAAATAATAGTTTTGAAAAGAGTCATTAAAATATATAGTTAGCGAGAAATAAGTTACCCACTTCAGAGGGCTCTAAAATGCGTTCCATTGATCCAAATGAGATAAAATTTGAACAACAGATTATTCAGAAAATGCGCTTTACATTTATTAAATAAAAATAGTACAAAACGTCATCGTTAGGGGGCACTGTAATACACATAAAACCATTTAATATGGTTTATAATTGTTAAATAAAGTAAAATTAAAATTTCTCAATATGTCCTCCTTCAATTTCAACAATATGATCTAATCGGAAAGTCATAGATGACCGGAGTGATTCTGCTGGAAAATTAAGAATTGGACACGTAATGTTATCCTTCAGATCTGGTAGAGATGATGGCCTTTGACGGAAGATATTTTCTTTCAAATAAACCCTCCACCAAAAGTCGCATGGGATAATGTCAGGCGGAGGAATGGAGGCGAGGAGGCCATGCTATTGTGAAATGACAGCTGAGAACTCGTGCTTCTGTGAAATGCTGTATTAACAATAGCTTTACATGACCATCAATGTGTGGTGGTGCACCATCCTGTATGAAAATGATTTATTGAAGGCATCTACGCTGTAGAAGAGTTAGGATTACAAAATCCCTTAGCATATGATGGTGCCGACTACTGTAACGAACAGGTTTGGATTCCATTTGCTTTATCTTATTTGTTTTATCTTATTTATCTTATTTTATATTATCTTATTTGGATAGTTTATTTTATCTTATTTGGACCAATATAACTCATTTTAGAGCCCCTGAAGTGGATAACTTATTTATTGCTCACCCTGTATATTTCTCTAAACCTTTCAAATACATATTTTATTACTCAATATATTTTATAACATCATTTTAATTGAATATAAGTGCATATTATGGTGATGAAATACTGAAAAGAAAATTCTCCATTTTCATCATTTTTTTCACTTAAAGTCAAATTATTTTTAATTTAAAGTTCACCTCTGCTTAAGCTACCATCTCCGTTACATTGCTGCCTGCCATCGTATCAAAGGAAAACGGAATAGAGTTCTGAATATTCTGTCCCCAAATTTGGATATCGCATTCAATGAAAACATACACTGCCAAAGTTGTAAAATTTTACCATTCGACAAAATAGGAATCTGATGCCTTAGACCGGATGGTCAGAAAATGTTTAGTGAATCTTCATCCAAACGCTTGCTACTTTAAATTTTTTATAACTTACTTTATTTGATTTTAATAAATATCTTACAAGGAGACAACTGGCTATAAATCAGAAGCCGGCATGTTTTTACAATGGATTTTGAATTTTATTTCTCTGAGAAGATACGAAATATATATATATATATATTATCAAATCACCCAAAAACTTTCTGCTTCAAACTGGGAGAAAATTGTTATTTATTAAGAAATATGTAAACTATGTATATTACCAATAGATAAATGAAAATAATTCTTTTATTTAGATATTAACAAAAATTATTAATTAAATTAACCTATTTTGAGGCAATTATAAAATGTATGCAAGTTTAAAGAAACCTGGCAGGAATTCCGCTTATTTAAGCCGTTTGTTAATAATTGAATAAATTTTAAATAATTTTTTTCATTTCTTTTTTTCACTATTTTGTTCAAAAATAGTCAACAAATGTATCTGCTTTAGTCTCTTTCACGTTTTTCGTATCTTTCATATGTTTATGAATTAAATAAACAAATTACTTACATATAATCTATATCTTTATATAAAATATAAAAAAATTACTTTCCTTTTATTATGAGGGGTCAAAATGATCTTTGATCGTATTTATGGATATACAGGAAACACCGTAATGCTAAAATTAAGGAATGTATCCAAAATAAAATACTGTGCATTCTCAGATTCTAAAACATTTTGTACTTTTGCGCATGCGTCAGTATGAGTTTATTTAATGAAAGTAAGGTTGAGAGGAAAAATGAAAGAAGGATATGTCTTACATTTAATAATAAGGTGAGCTAGGATTATACGTTATATTAAGAGACGTTAAAAACTAAGAAACGTGTAATATTGTTAGAAAAACATACTAATTCACAGTAAAATACTTTAGAGAAATTTTTACATAGTGTGAGGTGGTCAAAATATTAAAATGAATAAATGAAGAATATGAATAAATAGAAAACTTTTGCTTTTAAAATTTAATAACTCACTTTTTTACGAAATAATATTTTTTTGGGTTAAAATGCTTTTTTTAAAAATTTATAATTGAATTTTGAAATTAACAATGATAGCTGAGTTATTTTAGCATATTAACGTTCCTATTTTAAAGCAACACTAGGGCTATTTTGGAATGTACCACGTATTTTGAACAGTAATCGATGACGAGAACGACACCTGAGCTGGCACCCCTCTCTCCAAACTTCCACAAAACACCTGTGAGAGGACGTTTGGCCCTGGCGGATTTAACGTGCACCAATCCCGCTTACATGATGGTTTTTCAGTGGAATCGGATCCCGAGTCTGAAACCCTCTGGTTTCGTAGCCGAGATCTTACCACCAATCCACGCGCTTCTTTACCAACGACAAATAAATGATATTATATAAAATATTTTTCATGCGAACTCTGAAAGATTTCTGCCACTTGAAATAGTAATGTGAGCAATCAATACGCAATTATGAGTTACAATAAAATAATACGTTCAGAAACGATGCTACACTCTCACACACTTGGAAAATTAAGAAGAAAAAAGAATTTAATGGAAAGGAACTCAAAGTCAAATAATGAACAAAAACTTCGGAAATGTGCCCATTCTTCCTCGTTTCGTCCCTTACCGAGGTGGAGTTGTCGAAAAATGTTAGTTTCGGAATTTTGAAACAAACAGCATTTTATTTTATCTTACTTTTTTGGTCTGAAAGATATAAAGACAATCATGATCGCAATTAATAAATAATTAAATAAATAACTCAAAAATATCTTAATTTATAGATAAATTTTTCATGCCATTATTTTTTTCCTAAATTGAACCGAATACATCATTTTACGCATTTTAACCTTTTCTAATAATAAAATCACTTGACTCTGATTGACATTACTTCCATGCATCTTTAAGAGCTTCTTTAATCTTTATAAATGGAATCCATTAACTTTCTTTCATCCTTTCGTTATCCGACATATTTTTTTATGAAAACAAAGCATTTAGCATATAATTTGCGTAATGGCAAGCTATTTGGCTATTAGGACAATTCTTATTGTTCTAGATATCAATTGTAGTGATGTGTTTCCATAGTTAGAAACAAATTAAATACTTTTCCACTGTCTTTATTTCTTGAGATAAGAATTTAAAAAATAAAAATTCCTTTTGATATGATAAATAAAAACATAGTTTACAATTAAATAAATGATTTCGTTGAAATAGAAGTTTGAACTTATCGTTAATTAAGCTACTCGGCATTAATTCGTATTTGGAATCGTTTCAATACGCTTCAATTTAATATGTATGATTTATTAACCATTAATCGGTGGATTTTTAATAATTTGTTTAATGAAATTCTGAAACGTGTTTCGATACACCACAGCAGAAATTATATTTAACGATACTAGGGAAGTAAAAGAAATTGACAGTTAGTTCCCTTAGCAATTATTAGTGTGTATCAACATGAATTTTAATTTTGTAAAATACAAATTTTATTCAGCATACAAAGTTTTTGCATAATAGACATCATAAGAAAATATGTAAATTTATATTTGTTTTATAAAAGCCATAAAGTGCCATTCGGATATTATTATTTTCTCATATACGAAATATAGAAAAAATATTGCATTCGTTAAAAATTTCGAAATCCAGATTTCTACGAAACTTTAAGTTTCAGACCTTTCTTAGCCCGGAAAAATATTTTTGGCATTATGTCTGTCAGTAAACTCGGCGACTCAAAATACTTTGAGCTAGGCAGATGAAATTTGGTACATGCATTCATGTCACCCTTTGTTGATTTCTTTCAGATTTTGAGAGAACTTTAAAATTTAAAAAAAGAAGAAGAAATGCTGGAGAATTAGCATTTAATATCCTTTCAAGGAAGCAAATAGCAGCACGAGCAATTTTAGTTTTATTCATAGCCATAATTTTATGTTAAAAATTATCCAATTTTTTGGCCTCAAATGTGTTTTTTTGTGTTCTTAAGAATCGAAATTTTATCAAAATCAATCTCCCGTCTTCCTACAATTTCCATGAGGTTTTAAATCATAATTTTTTCAAACTTCAGATTAAATTAAGAATAAACCAAAATGGCTGACCCGCAGGTGTCCTCATTTAGGGACACCGCAAACCTAGAATGTATGTTTCCTCGTTCATCTCTCTTCTGCGACGTCTCCTCTCTTATCCGAGTGAAAGATGTAATATGGTATTTTATGCAATATGCAAAAATATATAATATCTCATCATGCTTTGAGAAAATTTATGCCAAATAATGAATTATTTTGAATTCTTTTATTTTTTATTTGATATTTTTCAGTTTTAGTTTAGCAAAATATATTAGTCTTGAGCTTTTTAGTTGTCTAATTTTTCTGAGTTTAATTAAACTGTAATTTGTAATTGTAATTTAAAAATTGTATTTTCAATTATTTTTTATAATTTTTTGTTTAAAATTTTGTATATAAATACTATACATTTATATGCACAAAAATCTTTGATATATATAGATATATTATATATAGTATTTTTAATATTTTAAATGTTTCAAATTACCTAACATTAATAAAAAAATGTTTAGAAATTTAAAATATTTATAATTACTTCTATTATTATAAGGAAATCGTGCAACTATTTCGAAAGATTTTCTCATTCAGAGATTGATCTAGATGGTTGATGTCCACAAATGAAGCCACCCCCCACTCCATTGAATGATATAAGTTTTAAAAAGTTTTGACAGCAAAATCTATGTGTATACAAGCTATTAGTGTTCTTTTATTATATTTCAAAAATTTTAATGACCTTAGTCAGAAAGATCAACGAAAAGAAGAGACATTTCACAGCGATATTTAATCGTCATGTTTCACTGTTTTCTTTAAACAGCTGTTTGTTGCTTTTAAATTAATTAAAAAGAAAATATACCGAAAGCTAAAGAAAAAAATCCGAATTATTACATTCATTCTCAAAAAAATATTGAAAATTAATATAAAGAATAGTTATCTACTAAATAAATTAATTTGATAAATTTAGAGGCATTTTTTTTTCTTTTGAAACAATTATACATTGGTTTTCTATTACGCTAAATTTCATTGAAATGACAAAACAAATATGATCTAAAGAGTTTTCATGTTTCAGTCTATACGACTTGCAGCTGAAGTTAATTAAAGTCTAGTAAATTAAACGTTAAGTGCTAATAGGACTGGTGGTTACAAAAGTTACTTAACGCTGCTAATGGTGTCATTTAAAGCAGATTCGAAACCCTCCAACCTCTTTTGTGTACGTAAATTAAATTAATTTGAGACTTTTAAGTTCTTGCTTTTCATTTAATGGGTTTAGTGGAGGTATCCATAGGAGTTTAGTGGTTCTTTCTGGTCGTCTTAGAAGACAGTTGAACATTTACGAAATCTCCGTTTTAAAATCACTTTTTTAATAGTTGAAGTAATTGAAAGCAATTATATGGCAAGCAAGTATGGCAATTCTGAAATAAAAAGAAGATATAAAGAATTTTCAGTAATTTAAAAAATACCTATTATGAAAATTTACACAAACTAAACCTCAAACATTTTTCATTTTTCTATCCAATGCTGACTGCGTTGTAAAACGAGGCATATAAGATATCCAGGCATCTCAGGCGACAACCATTCTTTTATTGAATAGTTACTTGAGATCATACAGGCGCTTGAGATCATTGAGAGATTCGGTTTTGAGAGTCAGATGAATTTACAATGTTTTCAAATTCAATGGGGTGTGAAATCATATTTTCAAATTATCGCTATATTCACGAATGCCCTCTTAGTTGTGTGCACATTTTATGATACCTAATCGCATGAATGAATGATATTTATGACATAGTTATTTTATAATAAATGAACATCCTTATCGAATTTTTAGCCACATACCATACATGCCCATACCATTGGGGGGACGAACATAGACAATTAAACCATAATGAGTTAGGCAGAGGAAAGGTATTATGCAATATAGTCATTCTATTAAAATTAGATAGATTTGAACCATATCATTCAATGGAAGATATATATTTTATTCAAATACTCAATTTTCTCATTGTTACATAAAATAATACAGCAAGCTTAGATTATATAATAAGTTCGAGAAGATAATGCCTCCAGTTTTTATTAATGCAATTGAAACACTTGAACATAATTTTGAAAAACGAATAAAGTTAAATATATAGAGGTGGAAATGCAAAATATGACGCAGATGAATGTGCAAAGGACACTAATTTGAAATTCGCATATAAAATAAAGAAAATTTGTAAAAATTTAAATATTTGCTGAAATTTTTGCATGAATATACAATTGGTTTTATTTGTTTGCCTTTAAAATCATTTTTCTTTTGTAAAATTATGGGATCTTAATTTTTTTTTAAAATTTACAATAAAAAATTCTTGCATTTGATATCTTGTATCAGATTTTGTTAATACCTATAATTTTTTTAAAAAAAATATATTCACAATATATCAGTTATTTCTTTCTCGAACACATATTTAATTATTCAATCGAACTTTTATTGCATAAATTGAATATTTTCAGGAAATTTCAAATATTTGTAGGTTACACTATCATTTTGCTTTGTTCAGCATTTTTTTAAAAATTTCTTTAGAAGTTTCTCTTTAATTTAATTTATTTCCACCGATCTGGTGGATTTTGGTGCTTTGTTAGATATATTCATTACATTTCCACAGGGTAAGACAGAATATCGAATTATTGAAAAATAGAAAAAAAATGATTTCCTTCTAGCCCATGTGCTTAATAGTAATATCTTACAAAGTAAAATAGGTATTGCTATACCAGTTCCTTAAAATTCATGGTATTTGATTATATTATAATAAAGTATTGCTTTGCCATTAAGAATTATGAAATTTTCTTTTTCGATTTCGGTTTGTCCTGTTTAAATTTTTATAAAATTATCGATAACTGAAAATAATTTATTGTATTATATTCATTTTATTTGAATTCCAAAGATTTATAATTTATTTCATTAAGTGGAATATAAGCTGATTTTCGATCTGTCAAAACTCAAAAAAGGATTTTTCTAAATGATGCAGACAATTTTGAAGTCTTGGAGATATTTATTTACAAAAATGAGAGATAATCATCCTACATAATCAACGGTCAAATAATTTATTTTCGTAGGCACGTTATTTGAAAATGGCTCAAATTGCGATGTTCGCAATGAAATAAATTCATATCGCCATCTACAATGTTAAAAAGGAACTGAACTTAGACTATAAATATGTATCAGCAAGCAAAGAGATTGGCATGGCATTAAAAGTTTGATAACTTTATTCAATGCCATGTTAGGCGAACTCAAAATACTGTGTAGGGATAAAATAAAAACTGTGATATATATAACAGTGGGGTTTGGAGTAATTTGTTTGTATCTTTAAGAGCCCAATGAGATTTATTAAAAATGTATGGACTCGACCAAATATTTCAATAAAACCAAAATTTTTAGGTGGTTCATCTAAGAAATGAATGAATGAATGATTACGAAGCTCGTCTACAAACATCCCAACGAGTTCAAATAGTTGATTTATGGATTTTAAAAGATATCGGGGAGAACAATAGCACTTCACTTTTACACTAGCAATATCATGAATCTGAAAAATGTTCTCTTGGTAAATTTATGATAATTTTAAGGAAGGGATACTAAGGTTTATAAAATGCTGAAATTATAGTAAAAGTTTATGAAAGTTGTTTAATTGTAAAATGGAGCCATATTTATGCATTAATCATTCAGTCTCTCGATTTTTTTTTTTTTTTTTTTTTTTTTGCTATTCTCAAGTGATCCTATACTGATTCATCAACTGTATCTCTAATTTTTTATGGTTTTTCAGATAGGGCATATGGAATTTCTAGGGGAAAGGACATATCTCCAATCCGAAAGGCGCTACTTCTAACGTTTATTGTAAAATTTCTGGATTCTCCGCTTCTGCCACCAAATTCGGAAATTATTGATTCGATATTTCATGAATAGCAACTGTATATCTGTAAAACCATATTCTTTACCAAGTGAATTACTCTGCAGAGAAGCAACTTAGCAAATTCAATTCAATATTTTATAGGAATACATAATTTTATTAAATTATATTCAATCCTTCTGGTTATAACCCCCCAAAAGCAATATTCGTAAAATTTTTCACAATAATATAGATGATAATACCATTAGAAAAAAGAACATTTATGTGTCTACATCATTTTATTTTAAAACAAATTTTTACCACATCCAAGTTTTTGGGTCAAAACATTGCTAACCCAAATAAAATAACAAAAAGCCATTAAATATCAGCAATACCATTACTTAATTAAACATAAGATTGCACAAGTTTCCCAAAGATTTTGTTTGTCGTTATTTCTTTCTCCTTCTTCTTTTCCTTCTATCACGGATCCTAATTAGAAAGCCTTCTTAAATTAAATCTCGTGTATCTTCAAAATGCTGTAAAAGTCGAACAAATCATAACTAAGTTCCTTATGTAAATACAAGCCAAAAACAATCTCAAAGCTGCTTTTATGAATAAATCATTTTAGCAAAGAAAATTAAATGTGTACCCAAAATGAGAAAGAAATTGCTACAGCTCATGTATTCCGAAATCATTTTGTACTCATTCTCTTTGACTCTGATATTAATTTAACGGCATCAGGATTGAAACTTCCTTTTGATGAATTTTTGAAACATAAATCCTTCTGAAATCCCCCAGTGGGACTCTCATGTTTCTGGTAGAAGGGCATGTTTGTTCGGTAGCAGAAACTAGATATGATTTAATTTAACAAAGTAAAAAGTCGCTTTCACATTCCAACTAGCACATTATCTTTTACGTTATTTTTCAACAATGTATGGTATTATACAATACTGTACCCTGACCATTTTCTCCTCTAGTGATTTATATAGTTTAATTATTTTTACTTTCTCGTATACGTAGTATAGATAAATTAAAGTAATCGTTAAAAAAATCTTGAGATTTTTACAAATCTCTACAGTAACAAAAAAATAAATAAAATAAAATAAATGTTACCTCGTGTATGTGATCAGCCTTTCCCACTCCACATCGCGTATACGTGATTACAATTTGGAAGGTTTTATTTAAATTTTTAAATGGCACTAGATGGCGGTTGAAGTCCGTTATACTTTTGAATAATGTTTCACAGGACATTGACCTTCAATATGCACATTTGTTTTTTCCCGAGTTTTTCTTTTTTTTTTTTCATTTGATCCAGGTATTTAAACATATAGACAATCGGCTCTCTTGAGAGGTTGAGCATTTAAAACAACTTTACTGCTCTGGGTTTACATTTATATGTTGACTAAGATAGATAAAAGATTACTTATTGATTTATGTGAGTGTAGATTTATCATTTGCATTTGGAGTTTTCCAGATATGTTTTTTGTATATATTTTGGGTCGGTTTTATTTTAGTCACTATGATAAAAAGAGCAAAATATTAAAGTGAGAGTGAGATTTCTAAATGGATGAATGAATCATATAGTTCTTTAAAAGAATAAAAACAGAAGTTTTCTTATTGTAAATGCAAAACTTTCAACGTAGAGCTTTGTCCTGAAATATGTTTTGAAATGTTTCATAAACTTCAAACATTTTAGATATAATTAAGTCCTTTTTTGCATTAAGTTTTTTAATATTTTTCATGTTTTGAATATTAGTAAGCAAATATATATCATTTTCTGAAAGTATATATTATACATAACTTTATTTATTAGAATGTTACTCTAATAAAAACGTTTCTTTATTTTATTTAAATTTACTTTAAATTTCACAATTTTTTTTAAATATCATGGCATTTTTATTACAGTATATTCAGATACTATCATTCATAATAAACTATACATTTCAGCGTATTTATTTGCAGTAATGATTTTATATGAATTTTTAATTGAAATTAGGCTTAGTGGGAAAATTCTTCCGGGCATGTGGGTGCGTACACTCTCGGAACGAGCGGGCCTGGCGGAATGCTTCTATCTCCTTTCGCTGTTCCTTAAGGGGTTCAATATATCACCTTTGGTATCAGGTTTTGTGACTACAAGTGCAGTTTTTGACAAATTTTTGCTTCAATCGGCCTAGAAAGATGTGTCTAAAACACAAATTTGATTTTTGGAAACTATTAACGCATACCAGGGATTAATCTCTAAATAACTCAACGAGGATAATTCACATTAAAAGTTAAAATTAAATATCTATTGCACACCAATACCATGCAAGACGTTCTTTGACGTGATAAGTTTATAAGAGAGTAAACAAGAACGTTTTAGAGAGACAAATATCATTGGTTAATGCCTTATTTTAAAGCAGCGGTGGAGCTAATTTTTGGAAGGATTTTACAATTTCGAAGATAGGAGAAATGATGAAAGATGTCTTCTGAGCCGGTAATATCTTTTCAATATATTTACTACTCTACACCAGCACAGCGACATTCGAATCTAAAAAAATTAAATCTAAAAAAATTAAATCTAAAATGCATCATGCATGTACAAACGAAGTAACTTTTAACAAAGATATGTATTTCGTATATATAAATTTCAATTTCAATTTGAAGGCCTTAACAACAGATCACTGAAGATTACAGTAAACTTACAATAAATCGCAGTAGAACTGGTGAGTTCCAATGCAGCAATTTTATAAGGCGATGAATTGAGTTGAAAATACAGCAATATGTTTTATCTTATACATGAAAAAAAAACGAGCTGTAAAGTTAAAGGTATAAAAAATCAATTATTGCAGCATTTTATATATTTACCTTATTATGAAGAAATTACACACATGAAATTTTATTATCAAATTATATTAAAAAAATCTTATATACATTTAAGCAAATCAAGATGTGTTATTTATTAAATCAGTATTTAAGATTTTTTTTTTGAATTTGGTATATTTGAAACGAAGGAATGAATTTTGAATTAAGAACAAAATTAAAAATATTTTTGGCATTGAACATTTACTATAACTCCCTTTAAATGTACCCTGTAAAAAAATTTCTCCAAGAATGAACAATCAACAAAAAGTCATAGGTCTTTGATGTATTCAATATATTAAAGAACGAGACTAAAAACCAGTTAAAAATCAGATTTTTTAATGGTGAATTATACATTAAAATTTTTCTGTTTGAAATTACAAATATTTTTTCTGTTATAAACAGTACAGTAAAGGCCTAATTTTCTTCTGTATAGAATGAACACAATTTAATTTGACCTGAAACTGCTTAATAAGGGCTTTGCTAATCTATAAAGAGTAATTTTCCATTATTCTAGCATTTCAATAGAATTTATATTACTGTATTTTGGAACAGGAATTTCTTATTTTAAATGGTGAATTATATTAAAAACTATTATGTGATTAAGTAATATATTTCTCCCTTTTTTTTCCTTTAAGATACAAAATGGGATATTTTGTAAATTATATGTCTAAATTAAAACCATAAACACTTTCAATTAATCATAAATGAGTTTTACTTTATAGACTTACGAATTTAATTAATTTCATTTTTATAGAATTTATTTAATTGGGAGGAAGCTAATTTATTCTCAATGTTTTTATGACATACCTATAATTTATTTTCCGGAAAATATGTATTTTAATTAAAATTGAGGATTAACTAATTCGCAAAATAAATTAAATTTTACCGAGAAGCAATCATGTGGTACGTAATCAGCAAGTAATTAATCATACGAAATATTTATATTAAAATGAAGGTTTGACAAGATAATTTGCCTGAATGGGTTTTGTTCAAGATATGTGGTTTTTCAGTTTATGCTCTATACATAATATCTCATAACGAATGGTAAAATCTGGTTTTTAAATAAGTGTAAAAAAAGGAAAATTTCTAAAAATGTGAGCTATATAAATACCCTACAAAATTATAATTTTAATCTCATTCATAATAATATTCAATTTTTGAAAATATTTAACTTTTACTATAATGTATATAAGGGGATTTTATTTATTTACATTTTTGTTTCGGGTAAGTACTCAATTATTTAACCATTTTGCTTTAATATCCATAATTATAATTTAAAAAAGAACTTTTTTAGACGCTTACAAAGAATGTTCTTAAAAAAATTAGTATTAAATATTCCCTGGATGCTAATTTTTAATGTGTGTTCTCTTAGAATCAAGCTCTCATTTTTTCTGAAGAGCATTACCAGATTGCGTCTATAACATTGAATTAAACAATGGAAAATTAGAATGGTAATAAAGTTCAGAAAATATGACTACAGCACTCAACTAAATGAAATTTGAGAAGAATATTCAAAATCAACCATAATATTTAATATTTACAATAGGAATCAATCCAAAAAAATTAAAAGGCATGAAACGAGCAATATTATTAGAAAATGGTTTGCAAAATATGTAATAGTCTCTTATTCTATGGTAAAATGGGGAGGTAGTTCTTTCAGATAAATACTATTAAACTTAATAACGTATAAGAACCTCTAATCTGTTACTTTATTGTTTGTGTTACTCTAGTTAATACCTTATATAATCGTGTACTTTGGTTTAAACCCAAATACAATATATTTCAAACGATAAACTACTCTTTTAACTCCTGCTTTGTACAAAATGCATCGTACTTGAAAAGACACCGTTGAAAGCATAGAATAATAATTTTAAATAATGAAGAATAAATTTTACAAAAAAAGCTGGTAAGCATAAATTTAGAGAATTAAATTTTCAGTATCATAATATTCAATTAATGCTATTCTACAGTTTTCCTAAAAATATGTTGAATAAAGACTATTTTTATACAAAACAGACATTTATATTTTCTTTGCCTTTTTGTGTTGTTAATTTCTTTGTGAGTGGAAAATAATTACCAAGAATTAATTCATTCAGTTTTGGAAAGAAAGATAATGTAATGCAATTTTATAGAAATGTTTCTAGAAATTGTACAAATAATGCTTTAAAAAATGTAATCATGTATGCAATCATCATTGCATACATGCAATCATCACTGCACGTATATATGGATATATATATATATGATTGCATGTAAGGAAGTTTTTATTTATTATTCATATGAACTTAGTTTATAATTTTCTCCCTAACATGATGAAATATATTTATTAAGGAGATTCAATTTAATAAATATTTTTGCATGAATATGCTTTAAAGATATATTTCCGAAAGTTAGCAAAAATATATGTAGAATTATAATCAATACTTCAATAATTGCTTCAAATAGCATTGGATTTCTCATCTGCTTTTAAATCATCTGAATTTATGTGGGCTTTCTTTTATAGTTTAAATTAATGATATTATAATTTATAAGAATTATGAAATATCTTTATTACATGCATTTTCAAGAAATTTAATTCAATTTAAAGCATGGATGTTGACCCACATCGCTTTTAAACGACATGACATCGTTATTCTACTTAAATGCAAATAATTTCATTGTTGATAATTAAATAAATAATAAATGCTAACACCGTGAATTAAATCTCAGATTTAGAGATAGTCAAAGGTTTCCACAACGTGTATTATGTATAGAAGCAAAATTATTTAAATACATATTTGCTTACATATTTCAATTTCTCAAATGCTACAGTCCTTAACGTGTTTTTATAATTATCTTATTAAGAAATTAATATATGTTTTTAAATCTCCATTTTTCTGAAACAGTTCAAATCCTTTTGTTAGATTTTTATTCAAAAAAAAAAGAAAGAAACGAGAAGATATACAAGGGACATGTATGAAATAAAAAGTTTTCCTCGATTACAAAAGAAAAAAAATTATCTATATGTAAAGATTAAGTTAACATGAGATCAGAGAATTCTCTTTTATAAATTGGAACCATGAAAGAAACATCTTGTTTCCTATAGCTATATTTAAGTTCGACGAAGAAGATATTTACAATACACGGAAACTATCCTGAGCCTACAATTTAATTATTCAAGTCAGGGTAGAACGTGTATCTACAGCAAAACAGTCTCCATGTCTTAAATTGAATTTCGAGAGCTTGTGACTTTCTTATTAAATTTTCTTCTCTGGCATGCAGAGTTCTCTTAGGAAGACAAAGGAGATTCTATGTCGATTATTCTTTTTCTAAAATTAATTCTGCTCATTTCTCATTATAAGAAGTTAAAATAAATTCATTTTATTTTTCTTCAAATTCAAGATACAACAAGCGCATTCAAGATACAACAATATATCATTTGCGGAAGTTTAATGTTGCAGAAATATAAGAGAAAAGGCCTATCAGATGTAAAGAAAAGGATATTGTTCCTTTCCCTGTTAGTTGACTGAAGTGAGACTTTTCGTAGAATATTAAATATAGAGGCAGAGAAACCTATTGTCTCTGCAATGGATTTTGTTGAAAATTTGATAGAATTATACACATTTTGTCTATATACTACATGCTAAATTCCATTCGTCTTTTGAAAGCTTTCTTAGAGTTATTGGGTCCATAGATAAAATGACATAATTCCAAAAATGTTTTTCTTTGGTCTGAAACAAATGAGTATGTTCTTTAAAATATCAACTCGAGTTTCATAACGAATGAAATGCATTATTTGTATAGTTGTATACGAAAAATTAAAAAAAACAACGAATGCTTGATTAGATATTTTTAATACAAATATGCAATTTCTTTCGGTTGTGATGAAAGAAGACACATATAATTATTAAGATAAAAAAAAACTACTGGTGCCAAAATCCAAAAAAAAAAAAAAAAAAAAAAAAAAAAAAATACTGGTGCCAAAAACAAAAAAAAAATTAACTAAAGAAAATTAATTAAAAATTAAGAAAGTTTTGGTATACATATACATACATACATACATATATATGTTTATGTATGTATGTATAGAGAGAGAGAGAGAGACTCTTCTTAGATGTATTTTTTTTGTAGTGATGAAATTGTATAAGAATTGATTAGTATATAAATAATTTTACTTCTTTCACTTTTTATTTTTATTGATTTTCCCCTTTTTATAACGTGACAAACATTCACCAATTCCTTACAGTTTTGAGCAACAAATCAATATTTAGAATCAACAATATTTAGAACAATAGCTAGAACATATATAATAATAATAGCAGTATATGTAACAATATAACAATAGATAGAATAGATAGATAGATGGATAGATAACAATAGATAGATAGATAGATGGATGGATAGATAACAATAGATAGATAGATAGATAGATGGATAGATAACAATAGATAGATAGA
>JAPMOR010108399.1:13054-43416 GCA_026543865.1 Argiope aurantia | reverse complement strand
AACAATAGATAGATAGATAGATAGATGGATAGATAACAATAGATAGAATAGATAGAACAATAAATAAGTCGCACAATAGATATTTCATTTTCCCAATTCCTTAGAAAGGGATCTGAATAATCCGAACTATCCGAGATTAATAAAATATACTTTTATTCTATACCTATCGTCTCTTTATAACTAGAATAAATGAGAAATCCCAGAAAATCTATACAAAAATGGATAAAATGGTAGGATAGATGGCACTCTGTGACATTGAGCAGAAAATCAGTTCAGCTTTGCTTTATGAAGCGAGAAGTTTCACAACATCTTAGATATACAATCGTTAGACAGACAAAAGAAGTAAGAATTTCCTTTAATAAGCATAAAATCGTAGCCTTTTACCTTCTCTTTTGGTTTTTCTTTTCCATTTAAAATTAACTGAAGCTTAAAAAATTGCTACACAGCTCGTTACAACCCCTATTTGCCTAGCTTGGTGCAAAAAAGGTTGAAGCGAAGTTGTATTAATCTACAGCTTCGCCTTGCTACGTCTCCTTTCATAGAGCATAGATCTCTTCTGATCTTCTTGAGATGGATATGAGAGGTAATGACAAGATCGTTTATTTGTTATTGGCTCTTTAACTTTCATAGTTCCAGATTTTAATAATCGAGTTATCGAAGAAAGTTTCACAATCTTTCTCTAGGTCTTCTAAGAACCATGAGTGCAACAATTCCCCTCCTTATATTGACAATCTTCTCTTCATAAACTGATCAGATTAATTGAATATCTAAAATTAGAAAAACTGAAAGAAGAAACGTTGTCTTTTTCAGTTTTAGAAATCAGCATTTCTCATACAGATATTAAACAACATCAATTTCAACTACCGATAGATATTTTGACTTTGTTCTTTTTGTTATTCAGCAAATGAGATTTATAATAGCAATGAATACTCATCCGCGTTTTAAAAAAATTATGATTTCAGAAAATGAAAAGAATTATTATGCGTTAAAAATAAACAAAATTGAAAGTAAAAGCATCTGTTCTATTGACAAAAAAAAAAATGCATGTCGGAATTAAACGTGCTGCCAAAAAAAAAATAAATCAGAATTACATATGAGATGTAAAAGGGAGATTTTTTCATAACGCATGATAAAAATTAACAGCAAAATTACTAATGAACTAAAATATCCTATCCTATAGTTTTTATTCTTTAAAATACTCCCATCAATAAAGCTAATGGATGAATAATAATAATAATCATTGGAATCTTTCAAATACAAAATTTTTGTTTCTTTGGTAAATATAAACAAAGATTGCATATAAGAATTAAATAAGTTATCTAAGAATAACATGTTATGTAAATAAAAAGAATAAAATTTCAAAATTCAATCAGAAAAATAAATAAATAAATATAAAACTTGGATTTTTTTAACACTGTGATATACAGTGTTAATAAAGATTAATATTTATTAACACTGTGATATACAATGTTAATAAAGATTAATATTCACTTTTCAGATAAGAAAAAAAAGCATATATTGGCCAATTCCTTGCGATTATATTGTCTTTCCATTAATCCGAAAAACTGGTTTAAGAGAAGTGAAGGGGAATTTTGTTCACATTATAGAAATCATTGAATAAAAAAGGAACATGAACAAGCAAATACTTGTGAAAAAAATCAGAATGTATAAATGTTATATTACATCAAAATTTTCTGCTTGTTTTCCAAGTGAATTTATCAGTAGCATTCATATTAGGTTGTATTTCTTTGATGTACAAAAATTAAAGAAATAGAAAATTTTCCAGAAAAAAACTTATTAAAACAATTTTTATTACGAATTTTTTATTGATAAGTATTAAAAGTAGAAAAACCTTTTTCTCGAGTTGAATTCCTCTGCAAAATTATGGTGCTTGTGTCTTTATTTGAACACTAACTGCAACAAAATTGCTGTAATTTAAAGATATTTAAAGCTTGTCATAACATTATTTTCATATACCAACATAATTTGAAATCTGAATTTCTGCACTCAAGTTTACAATTATGCCTTCTGGCTGAGTAGTCTTACAGTTGATTGTGAGTTTCCATTATACAAACAATCAATCATCTGTTGGGAAAATAGAAGTTAAACCAGAATATTTTTCCATTTCTCAAAAAAATACCAATTAGAGAATGCCAAAAAGAAAAATGACCACTAAGGCTTGGAGCCTAGTAAAGCTGTTAAAATCTTAAACACGTTTCACTTTTAATAAAAAAAATGTTAATATATTTAATTATTTTTTTAATAATACAAATTTATTCACTGACATTGCTCTATATTCCAAATTCTGATTTCTGGCTTTGATTTCTCTGCATAATTCGAATTCCAAAATAAGGAGTTTCTGCGTTCTGCTTACGCCAGTCTGAAACATGTATTTGAATTCTCAGTGTTTTCGGAATCTGGAAATGGCATCATGCACAAAACTTTTATTTAAAAACATTCTAAGACTTCGTTATCATCAGGAACATAGTAGCTTTGTTGGCACATTGAAAGTAAAGACTTTGATGACATTAGCCATTTAATCTATACTTGGTTCGAAACACTTGCTAAGCATTTTTAATGCTTTTCTACACCTTTAGTTTATAAGAAGTAATATGGTTGAATCGAATTACAGATGGTAGTGAGCTACATACTGTAAAAGAGATTCCAACTCTTAATGGGAGCGAATTCAAATTGAAGCATGATATGTAAAAGCTTAAGTTTAAAGAATTCAATAGTTATTAACTCTATCAATAACGGAATGTCCCAAACGACCACTTAACAAATCTGTGGCGGCGGCTAAGATAACTGGATATAACTGAGGAAATTTCCTCAGGTTTTCGATGAGTGTGATTGACTGAATACTTGTAGTGTGGTCATTTTTTGTCAGAAGCACTAGTCCAGATATATTAGGGGGATAAATAACTCTCAAAATGTATCCTACCATAAAGTAAATATTAACCACTTAAACACAAGGGCTGTTATTGAATTTTTGAAGAAAACCTCAATCATTCCAAAACTCGAATGATCTTAGGAATGTGAGCTTTATATTAAAAAGAACAAGATAGAAAGTATTAACGACAACTTAATTCAAATAACAAAATTTTATAACTCGATCATTTTTTCTCTTGATGGTTACGAAACATAACAATTAGAAATTAATTGTATTAACGTTAATGCATTGTAAATATTATTAAAAAATGCCTGGCATGATAAAGAATAAAATATGTAAATTTAAACAAATTGCTTTTCCTCGCTCAATTTAAAAGTGTAAATGATTAAATATTAAATATGTTTCTTAATCAATATAACTATTAATCAAATAAACGCTTAACGTTGTACATACCCTGCTATTTTGTCTTACATCATCTCATATTAATACAATGATGTGCTCAAGTCTTCAAAATTAATGATAACACATTCTCCAATCTAGTAATATTTTCCGTATTTAAGTCGTCTCCTAGACTGAAATAACCATTTCAATGAGATACACTGGTCATCATTAAAACTAGCTCACTAATAATTTAATAAGACTCGTTTCCAACAGTATTCGAATTATAATTTATTGGTTAAGATCGGAGAGATTCACGATTTATTTAAAATATTACTTCGCGTTTGTATGGAAAGTTATAGCTCGAATGAAATTTCGATTTACGAGTATTTCTGCAAGATCTGCATTATTGAATCTGTAATGTATGTAAAAGTTTCAAAGAGATATGTGGTTTTTCTAGTTTTGCTGCTTGATATGCGATGACACAACTAATTAAGTAATCCTAATAATAAACAAAAAATCATTGTAGTTATGTATCTATATTTATTTGTATTTTACATATCTCCACTTAAACAACTGGACTGTTGTCAGTGAAATTTTGCAAGACATGTGCAGAAATTTAAAAAAATATATATCATTTAATTATAAAATATTAGAATTTTCGGGTGTGGTTTTTTTTTGCATTATGATTACTCTATCATTATTTTTTAATTTCCCTTTTATTTTTAGTATGTCGTTTGACAAGACCACCCAAAACACTGGTCCGGTATCTTCAATTTATATATTATATCATTATATCACACTTATATATAATATATAGTAATTTATGCGACTATTTTCAAAAGAAATATAAAAGAAAAGAGAATGTTTTATATTTTTACAACATTATAAGTCAAATACCAATTTTGTACAGTGCATTTTTTTTCATAGAATATACATTAAAACTCGTTGACATTAGTAATTTAATATTGTTATTATGGCGGACAAAATAGTTGTTCAGGACGGATAGCTTTAATAAAAAATGTGAAATACAAATGCGTAAGTATTTTTAAATCTTATATCCCAACAAGTTTGGTTATTATAAATTCTTGAAATTTCGGGCGAAAATTAAGAAATGTTTGTTTATATAAGGCTATAAAGATAGAGATTTAGAGGAAAACTTTACACTTTGGATAAGAATTTTTCTACGACAGACTACTGAGTGCATATTTCAACAGTGCTAAATCTCTTTTAAGAATAATAAAGTAATTAATTAAGTTAGTGTTATTAAGAGTAACAACTGTTGAGTACATATTTCAACAGTGCTAAAACACTTTTCAGAGTAATTTTAAGAGAAATTAAGTAATTTATTATTAAGTTAGTATTTTTAAGATTAAGTAAAACTATTAACTACATATTACAACAGAGTAAAAATTCTTTAAAGAGTGATTAAGTAATTAATAAAATTAGTAATTTTAAGAGTCAATGCAACTAAGTATCGAATACATATTTCAACAGTGCTAAAAATCTTTCAAGAGTTATTAAGTAATTAATTAAGTTAGTATTTTTAAGAGTAATAATTAAGAGAATTTGAAAGGAAAAAGTAAATATTTTTTTAACAAAATTAGTGCAATCGATTTATCAACTTTGAAATGTGAAAGAAAATTATTCATTCTTTCTTTTTAACTTAATAAGCAACGAAAATTTACTGCTCTTAAATCATCTTCAACACAAATTAATCCATGCTTTTTTTCAACCTCAGCAAAAGATATGAGCTAAAAGTGTTCTTAACTTTAGGAAGAGAAATATTAATTTTACCCTTAGAATGTTGATAGAAATCACGGATGTTTTCCTAGAGTCAAAACTGAATTACCACGACGATTTGTCTTCCGGTAATTTCGTTAGATGTAATAAGTTCAATCACTCGAAGTTAATTCAGAGTAATTGCTGGAGCGTCAGCTGTTAGCTACTGTAATTTTTTAAATGCCGGTCAGCTGTAGATGGGGAAATGTGCGGTTTTAATTTATAATACTGGATACAGAAAATTTTTATTTTTATATTGCTCGAGAAATCCATTAAGGTCTTAAAAGGTTTGATATACTTATCCACATTTTTATGCAATATTAATGGCTTATTATTTTTTTCATGTATCACTTCGTTTTCTTCTTTAAAAGTGAAATCCCATTTTGTAGGATTGATTTAGAAAGAATAATCTCTGACAGTGAGTCTCAGTAACATTACTTTTAAGGTATGTGCCTATCTTCGGAGGTACCTACCAGTTTTATAATAATATCCTTTTGAAGTGCTATAGATTAATCAAATGGATAATTAAATTCCGCTAACAAAATAATATCTTTACTAACAGATCATTACTATCGTCATTTAGAAAAATATCTGTCATTTTGAAATATCGGTGAAAAAATAAAGTGAGCAAGGTTCTAACCAGCAGACATTTATTATTTCGAATGAAAAAAATATCACACAATACAAAAAACAAAAAGTCAATATAAAAAACACACGTATTCAATATAGAAAATAAAAAAAAATGCGCAGGTTAAAAAAGTGTTCTTAATATTTAATTTCGTATTTCATTTCTGAGTCACAATAAAATTCCCATCTTTTTTTGTATAAAACAGGTAACAAGTACTCAACATATTTCCTTCTCAAAAAATTAAGTTATGCTTTGAGTTGATATTTTTAATTCATTGGCACATGATGAAATGGGTAAAAATCCAATCTTCATTCACTAGTGATAGGTGGAATGTCATTTTTCCTTTCAATCATGTTATTTCCTTCTTCAGTTGTATTCCTCTAACATTTCCAATTTTGAAAAGAAAAAGAAGAAAAAAAGACATTCATTAATGATAGGGGGAATGTCGTTTTTCCTTTATCTTTATGTTGTCCCTTTTTCAGTTGTCTTCTATTAACATTTCAGATCTTTAAGAAAGAAAAAAATTCAGTATTGATAGGTGGAGTGTCGTTTTTCCTTTCACCTTCGATTGTTTATTCTTCAGTTGTGTTCTTTAAAATTTTTTAATCTTTTAAAGAGAAAAGCAACATATCCTAAGAAAAACTTATAAACTCTCGTTGATGCTAAACATTAAAAAATGTCATTAATGTTATGAATGCTGCTGAAAAATTTGAAATGAAAGCATATTGGAGAAAATTATTCACTCTCTTTATTCTCAAAGCCCATTTCTTCATAATACTGACCGCCTGAAATGGTCTTCCCTAAACTTCCTCGCATACTCTTCATTAAAGAAGTTATCACTCTCCCCTCTCTCAGAATAAAAATGTGTGCGTTGGATAACGTCGCAAACCGTCTGGATGGTATTAGCTACACGAATTAAGATATATAAATCTGTACAGTGAAGTACTTACAGTGAATCAGTAGACATTTTTGCTGAATTCATCATGCAAATATGTATTTTAGATGTCTTTCTTTCCGGTCTGCCGATATCAACATTTGACACAACATTATAGCTGTAATCGCATTATCATGTATAGAATTTTATTTAAATATGCCATTGCGTTTTTGAACTATCGCGTCTTAATGCATGCGAAAGTACAGCCCAACAGCCGACAAAACCTGCAACAGATTTAGCTATAAATTTGATAAAAATGTATATATGTTAAATATCTATTCTAAATTTTATTTTCCCAGTGTTTCTATGTTTTGTAGTTACCGAGTTTACATGTACTTGAAGCGCCAGATTTCCCCTGAATGAATTTCGTTGAAAAATTCATAGAAATTAATGTATTTGTTTTAATGCCCTTATACGAAATTTCTTCCATTTAGTTCAAAGTATTTTAGAAGTATCATGTTCTCATATAGACCAAATACCAGAAAATGGGATTTACGAACCCAGAGCGGTAGGAAGCGAGGAGTGGTGCAAATGATTCCTATAATAGCCTTACATTGCTGAGGTCATTTTCATATTAAAATGATCGCAATGTCTCTGATATAAAATATATTGTTTGATGATGTAATATTAATACTGTGATGTAATTATTGTTTTTTCCTTAATTTGCTTTTGTGTAATTAAATTGGTAATGTAAATTGGTACTATGCAAGAACATTGGAAGTTGCAATGGTTTCAAAAGCAAAGTTTCTAACAAAATATGATATAAGATTCATTATTTATTGGCCTTTTTCACATTCTCATTGTATAGAACTTGAAGATGAAACGACCTAATATTTACATTAGAATAAAAATTACTATTATACAATATTTTTTAAATGACTCTTTTATACTTCATACAAAATAAATAAATAAATAAACTGGAATTTGCATGTTTTGTGAGGAAATCGGAATTACAATGTAAGTGACATAACTACTAGCGAAATAGCAGTAATGTAGCATATTTGCTTTTGAGGATACACAATTAGAGAAACAGATAAACAAGTTTCCTTTAACAAAATTTAAACAATTTAGCAGATTAAACAATCCAAAGTTAAACATAGACCTAAATGTTTTACACAAACATCACATATTTGATCCTTTCACCATTGGTAATTAAAGTGTCACTTTCGTTTTTGTATAATTATATGTAAAATCAGTTAATTAATGTTTTATATGGATCAAAATTTAAAGCCTATAAAAATTCTTGCTAAAACCCTGTACCAAACTATTTATAGAACTAATTCATCTCTCCAAATCATCACACTTTTGAGTTTTGTGTTATAGAAGGATGAACGGACAAACATATTTCTTTATGCAAATCCTACATAATATCTCGAATAAAAAGGAAAAGCTCTTCCTCGCAGCTTATTAAAAGGTTTTCCCAATATATAATTTCATACTTCGTTTCTGAACCATAATAAAACTCGTATCGTTTTTTATAAAACAGGTTAGTTCTCAGACTATTTCCTTTATAAGTTCTCAGAATTTTCATCTGACAACATTTCACAGGGATTTAAATTGGGTGAACTAGGAGTCCAGGCGCCCAAAAATCTCCGGATATCACACGATTCTTACCAAAGTTAGCACGAAGCAGGTCTTTGATTTGGTGTCCAGTGTAGGGTGTTGTCTCATCTTGCATGAAAACAGTAGTCTGCAAACATTGCTTTTTCTGTAAAGGAGGAATGACTTGCTATTGGAGAAGCTCACTGTAACGTACAGTCATGACAGAGAACGTTCTAAAACCTTGAGGAGTGAGAATTTCAAAAAAAATGGTCCAAGGATAAAATCAGAAGAAACTCCACACCATGCAGTCACGTAAACAGAATGCAGAGGTTGTTGGCTCAAGATATTATGAAGTGATGCAGCCCATATTTTGGTAATTCATAGCTAAAGAGAAGTGCGCCTCATATAACCATAGAATTTCTCAAGACCGCTTCATTAACTTCCATTCTCGCCAAAAATCGGCAAGGAAATTCATAGAGGTCTTGAGGTAGCATCATTTGCACCGCGAGGACTTTATACGGATGCTCTTTTAAAATGGATTGAAGAATTTTTCGTAATGTCGACCACAGAAACGTCAACAAACGTGATACCGATAGAGTACTTGCTGAAGAATAACTGGAACTGGAGATTCTTTCGATCACAGCAATAATGACTTCTTCGACAATTTCATTCCCAACCGGTTCCCACCATCTTCCTGGCAAAACACCCAAATCTCCAGTCTCTTCATATTTCATAATCTTCTTCAAAACCTTCTTCGACATATCTCTTTTCGCAATTTCTTTATACGACAATATTCATGCAGAGCAACTAAGCTATTGGTGCCGTTTAAATAAAACAATTTTACCTGTAAAGTTTTCTTATCTAATCTTTCTTCTGTAAGAGCATAATTAACATTGAAAAGGCAAGCCAAAAGATTTTCTGGCTCTGACTGTAAATCTCTTTACCAGTTTGAATAATTTGCATAAGGAATTTTTGACAAATGTCATCTGGTGGTCAAAATATGAACTGCTTTTCTCATTGAAGAAATCTTTTTCCCTAGGTATATAACGTATATACCAAGTGTCATCAAAATACGATGGGCAGAACGGTTTCCAGAGGGGTCTGAATAAGGTCACTTTAATTATAACCACTCAGTACGTGAAGCAAGCGCAGTTAAAAAAATTAGAATAATTAAAATAAGAAAAGAAATTAATGTATTCGGAAATAAAAAATGTTAACAGCGTGCATTGCATCAACGGGTTTTTTAAAACAATATTGATCAGTTTCAAAATTACTAATATTCAATTAGAAGGAATTTATTTTTACCACATGTATATATAGGGTGGTTAGAATTAAAGTTCCATTTTGAAATGGTCATAAAAGGAAAACTATTGGACAAAATGTTATCAAACCTGGTAACAGTTTAAAAAATGACATAAGTATTTTTTTCTGTGAAAAGAAATTCAAAAACTCACCACCAGGAGGGGAAATGGTGCTGTATGCAATATTGTTAAGCAAAATAGGACATGAATGAAGGCATCGGTTTAATATGTGTTTAATTGTTTCTAAAACGTGTTAGAAAGCATGTTCAAGTGGTGTCCACCACTTTCTGAAAGCAAGTCAAATCTCATTATAGCATTCTCAACAGTAGTCTTAGCATAGCAGGAGGAATGTTACGCACATGTCATTGATCGCATCTTTCAATTACACCAAATTGTTTAGATTATCACCATGCGTTTTGAGATAATAAACACTGAACATTTTTTGCAAACACGTTTCAGAAATGATTAAATACATTTTAAACCGTTGTCTTCATGTTTTTTGTTTAACAATATTGCATACATTGCCATTTCTCTCCTGATGGTGAGTTTCTGAACTTTTTTTGACGGAAAAGAAATTTCCATCTCCTCCTTTAAACTATGACCAAGTTTAATATTATTTGGACCAGTAGTTTTCCTTTTATGACCATTTCAAAATGGAGCTTTAATTATAAACATCCTGTATATTTCTCTGCATAGTATATCAGTAAATACCTTTTTTCATTTATCCATTACTTAGATATAATAATATTTCATTCATTATGTTGCTCAAGTGATTCAACTTATTATTTCTTTTTAAGTATGTTATATACTCCAATAAAGATTATTAAACTCCACAATTTATTTGCTATACAAAGAGAGTCAATCATATTATAAAACTTTAGAAGCTTGATGGCATTAAATAAATCTCAGTAAAAAGAAAAAAAAATGTTGTATTTCAAGTCGTAATAATATTTTTGAAATCGAAATTATAAAAAAAAAAACAGCATAATCCTCCTTTTTAAATTCTTTTTATTGTTTTATTTCTTATTAATAGAGATATTATCTGGAAATCGGTTTTCACCACTTTTATGATTACTAGAGTTGAAGAACTCTTGTCATTTAAAATTTGTCAAAGATTGTTTTCATTTTTGCCGAACTTTAATAAATATTTTCTTTATTTTATTTAAAACAAACTTTCTTTATTTTATTTAAAAAATTGTCAGTGATCACTAGAAGGAATTGTACAAAATGATTCCGCATTAATTATAATAAAGTCTTATCTCTAATTTAAAATTGTAAAAAAAACAAAAAAAAAACATGTTTTTAAACAAGCTCAATTTTATTAATATAATAAAATCTTGAAAATATTTTATATGCTTCTTAGTTAGTCTAGTAAGCATTAAGCTGAAAATAAGGTGCTCCACTTTGTTAAAAATGCGTGTTAATAATTTGTAGCATAAAAACTGAGCTGCATAACTCCTTCTTTCACACAATCTCCTTCATGCTTGAAGTCCTCTCGTAAAAATTTAAATTCACCTCCTTCACTCACAAAGCATCACTTATCTAAAAAGACCACATCAGAGAGGACTCTTATCCTAGTGATAAAGGTCCTTTACTTGAAGATAGGTCTCGAGAATCCAACCATTTGTAAACTAAATTGCATTGAGAAGATCGTTATGGAGAGATATTTCGAGAGCATCTGCAGCAAAATGAGGGCTTCCTTCCTAAATTTATGGTCACCCATTTAAAGCAGGACGACACTTTCCTGCCTTCTAAAGGGACTGCGCTTTGAAATATGGGTTTTGTTTATCATTTCTATTTTTTCGATTATGATTTGAATACCCATGGCTTTCAAGAATTTTGGAAATAATTAATTAAAGCGGTTTTATACTAAACAGTTTAATAATTTATTTATATAATTATAAACATTCCTGCCTTCAAAAAGGACTACGCTCTGAAATATAGATGTTTCTCATTCTTATTTTTTCTATTATGATTTGAACCATCATGGCTTTCAAGAATTTTAGAAATAATTAATTAAAGCAGTTTTGTATTAAATAGTTTTAATAATTTAATTTTATAGTTATAAATTTTTATTGCTTTTCATACATTTTTTGTAAATAATTTCGCAGGTCTGGTAATTACATTTTTAAATTAATTATTAAAAAAAGAAAGAAATTGATTTACATTTATGAAACTTTGTATAACAAATTTATGAACATATTTCGTTAAAATATTTAAATACTGTGTAGCGATTGGTTATAAGCGAGGATCGAACCTTATGGTTCGTAGCCGAGTAACCACAAGCCGAGTAATGACCACAAGACATTACTCGTAGCTGTTATTTGGTATTTGGTGTCTCGTAGCTGTTATTTGGCCTATGAATCGTCACTACATACTGCATCTATTCTAAATTAAATCTTTTCACTTATATATTTATTATTTTCTTTTTTTAAAAAATCAATTGTGAGTAAACAGCATATTATTTTAAATATAGAATAAAAATTTAAAGTGAGTTTCCGGGAAGTATTGAAAGTACGATGCATTAAATAAGAAATTTGCGTTTCCTTGAACTGAACTAGATTTAAGCTTTCAAAATATAATCTAAACCTGAAATAGTTACTCAAATTTATTTATTTTTATATCACCAGTAATATATTGCGAATGAATTCTTGAAATAAAATATGATTGTTGTTTTAAAAATATATTCGATACATTTTTATTTAAAAAAATAATTGATTATTTTATTAAAGTTATTAATTAACCTGTTTATTATTGTTATTAGAGCTATAATTAAACATCAGATATATTTGAAATTTTTAAAAAGGAATAATGCAAAATGAATCGGTATAAACTCAATTATGTATATGATATACGGATGATAATTTTTTTGTGCGTTCCAATATGACTATTTTTTTCTATTCAAACCTCATCTACTTCTAAATAAAAATACTTTGATTGAAGAGGATAAGCTACGTTGAGAAAAATTCTATTATTTTTAGAAAAAAAATAGTTATTTTATATATTTTTTAAATTAAATTTTATTGAACTAGAATATATATAGAATAAATTAGAGTTTTCATTTTATTCCTCTACTAGTTTCCTTTCTTTTATATAAAAGTTTTTTTTATCTTAATAAAAGTGAATAGATGCGTGTGCACTAAAAAGGTATTCAATATTTTTTTTTGTTTTGTTTTAATGAAAGTGAAGACTTAGTTCGCATAGGTAAATTTTATGAATTTAAATTTTATTGAATTATGCTAAAAATAATTATCTAAAAGGAAATGAACTTATATCTCAGATCCCAAATCGTCTCTTCTTAAGAAAGACATTATTCTTACATTTGCTTAAAATATCTTGTAGAAAAGAACTGCATTTAAACTTTTTTTCAAACAAAAAAAACTTTAAAGAAAGTTCTCTAATGCATATCCTATGCATATTTCTGAGAAATAAAACTTTTGCTATTGTATTCTCGTTAAATAAGTTTTAAAGAATGGTAATAAAATCGAAAGACTACGTTTCTCTATATCACATGAAAATTCAGAAAACCAACTACATCTCAACCATTTTCCATAAGAATGCATTTTTTTAAATATTCCCCTATTTTTAAAAAAGCATTAACTTTAACTCTCTTTGAAGGTATTATCATATTTATTTCCTATAACCTTTGTTTCAAAAATATATTGTCAAATTAGAAGCAGAAGTTTCAATGAATACGATATTTTCAACTATTATTTATTATAACAAATTAAATTTACTAAACTACGAAATGTTATAATTTTCCTATGCCTCTTTTCCTAAACTCAATCTTTCGAAATATTTTTCAAACCTTAGCAAACAAGAAATTAATCTACAGCAGAAAATCAATTAAAATTATTGAAAAAAATTAAGCAAAAGAATTAACTAAATATCATTTTTTAAATTATATTTGCTTATAAATGTTGAAAAAAAATTGAGAAAATTTAATGAAAGGAAATACAAATTCAGAATTCTAATATGTATGTTATGTGAAATTTTTCTGCCATTCTATTCCTTTTAATTAACATTGCAAACTTTAAGTAACTTAAAAAAATATGAAACAAAATATATAACTATTTGTAACATGAATAAAAATTCATGTCACAAATAATGCAATATTCATGTTACATAGTTGCATTTTCATTCATGAATATTATGATATATAATATGCGTGAATAGAAATTCATGCTACGAATAATACAATATTCATATTACATAGTTGTATTTTCATTCATGAATATTAATATATACAATATGGATGAGTAAAAATTCATGTTACATAGTTGCATTTTCATTCATGAATATTATGATATACAATATGCATGAATAGAAGTTCATGTCACATAGTTATAAACTCTTTTATTAAAGAATAAACAGAATATATTTAATACTGTTTAATAAAATATTTAATGACTAAAGTGCTATGAAATAATAATATTTATGCCATAGTATAATTCAGTTAGATAGTAATCAAAAGTAAAGGATCGCAAAAGGAGAAAAATTTCTACGAAAGTTACACTGTGTTCTCTGAAAAAAATTATCATCTTTCCCTAATAAACCTATCCTAATTTCAATTTATCATGTACTACAATTTCTGAAACTGTAGTATATTTATTAAGAAATCCTATCATTACAATTATTAATCACCGTATGCTCGTTTTCACGGCAATACCAAGAGATTATGCAATAAAGAATACTTTCTTGCCTAAAAGTGACATCCTAAACATATGTTGCCCCAATTATCTTAATGTACTTATGCATCAATGCTTCCTCCAGCTTTCTAGCTTCTGAGTAGTTTCGGCGAAATTGAGGCAATAGGAAATGTCAGAGTCATTTGTTGGTTGCAAACAACCATAGCTGAATCAATGTCATTGATGAATGGCGTGGAAATGATTCTCACACATTCGGGATTGTGTTACTGCCACTTTCTCGCTTAAGGCTGTGACCAAAGAAAAATTGCTACTAACTGAGCTATATATCATATCCAGTGTGTATATTGATTTCTTTGGAATCATTAGACGCTTGAGATGAAATTATCCAAAACATGATAGGAAATATTTTACTGAAAGTATTTTTAATATAACTTTTACAAACTGAAATATTTTGGGAAGAAATGACTGTGAAAAGGCGCTGTCTTAGTTAATAATTGAGATAATAAGAAAGCAATTTTTCATGTGTAAAAAAAATTATCAAACTTTTTTCATATTTCTTTCAAAAAGAAATGCAGGTTGTTTTTTTTAAATTGAAAAACGTTAATATTTTTTGATTTGCCACATATAATAATGAGACATGTTCTCTTATTTTCAAGATAATGAAAGCAAATGTACTAGACATCCATTTCGGTTAATTGTATTAAACAGGAATCATTCTAATAAAGATCTTTATTTAAAGAATAACTATTAATTAAATGAAATAAAAAAAATATGGAAATAATTTCTTTTTGTTTAAATATACTTTTATCATTTAGAGAAAAATGCAAACAAAGAGAATTAAAATTATAACAAAAGAAGTGATAAAAGTAAACTCGAAAAGATTAGAGTTTTGTTGGCAAATGCGAGTGAAATAGAATCTTAACTGTTCGGTGATTGAATCAATCACTTATAACAGTTGTTTCAATTATTAAAAGATTTCAACAAATGGATCATTATCATTTTTCAAAAATTGATCAAACATTAATAACATCACAAAGAATTTACATGCGTGTCGTGATAAAGTTTAATTATTGATAAATGTATAATACATACATAAATACATATGGTTTTTTAATAGATATTGATAATAATTATTATTTTTATTGCTTCTTTTGGTTTATTATTTTCAACAAAGAAATGAAAATATGGGGATATCTTTTCTAGTTTTATAATATTTCATTAGAAATTTTGAAAGCAAAGATTAAAATTGAAATGTCATTTGTTAAATATAATAAATTTTTCTGACTGAAAAATATCATAGTTATTAATTATGGAGCAAAATAAAGAGCATCATATGAGGTATGAATATAATTTATATTTTTGATCGAAGTAATTTCTGTAGTTACAATTTTTCATTCCTTTTTCCGTCACGGCTTCAAGAAAATGTAAGCTTTGCCGCATGATAAGAATAGTCAGTATGAAGTGTAGAGCAGCTATCTATTTACATAAAGCATAATGCAAAAACATTGCGAGGGTGTGCTTTTTCTGAAAATCCTTAATTTTCCTGATTATTGCCAAAATTTCAAAATTAATTAATAGAAAAAGACAATTAAATACACGTTATATGAGCATTAAATATGTGATAATTTATACTATATAATTAGAAAATACTATCTAATGAAATTGATTTTTATATCATCAAATTTAAAAATTGAGTGTTGCATCTACCCCCCCCCCCCTAATTTTATTTCCGGACAATTTCTTTTATTATTTTAATAAATTCGAAATTAATTTGAAATACAATTTATTATATATACTTTTATTGGCGACATTAATTTGAAACAGTTTATTCACTTCATCAAAACATTCAATTTCCAATTTTAGCCAATTTTAATGAAAAAAAGGGATTTTTTTATGACTTGAAGCCCAAGTAGGTTTTCACTTGCTCCTTTTTTAGTTTGCTGGTTTCTAACTGTAATGCTGGATTTTTTTAAAACTCTTTCTAATCCTTTCCATCAGTGTATTCATTAGACGATTTAATTTCCCTTTAAACTCATGACTCTTGTTTTTTACAAACCCCGTTAGTAATTTTTTTAAATTTATTTTCTTCTCGTGCTCATTGAATGAAAGCATATTTTATTTGCTATATTTTTTATATAGCGTATTGTGCAATATAGTCTACCGATTATTTCAAAGAATGTGTCTTATGCCAGGCATTTCCTTTTAAATTTCCTTTCTATCTACATCAATTCAAGCTGCTTTTATTTTATAAATACATACAATTCAGAAATATTTTATTTTTCAGAATCACAACCAGGTACTCACCTTCTACTGTTATTAAAAATTACACACTAAAATAGTGCAAATTTTTTTAAACTTTGAATTAACTGTCATTATAATTTAATCTCAGAAGTACGGAATTATAAAATTAAATTTCATAATTTTTTTTTCTAAATATTGGGTTTTTTTCTACTATACAACTCGAAGTTTATAAACTTTTCCTTGCTCAATTAATTAACTTTTACTTTATTTTACTTTCGTTTATTACATGGAGTGGAATTATTTTTAATGGCTAATTTTTTCCATTGCGAATATCAATATAATTTTTAATAATCATATCAAACATTTTTCGACTTTTGCGTTAAAATTCGCTTTTTTTTTTGGAACAATGATATGTGCCTATATGAGAATATGGAAGTGAGAAAGAATTACAAAAACCTAAAAGTCATCTCTTTTTTTTGTATCTAATACAACGGCAAACACGATAGATGAAGAATATAGGAGTATTCATTAATGTGAAACTGCAAGGACTCCTGGATATGGCACTAAAACAAGGGAAATAATATTATGAATTTGTAATGTTGCTGCATTAAACAGTGAGTCTCACAGTAAGGAAGAAAGTTTTGCAGAAATTTTAATGGCGACTGAATAAATGCCATGCATGTGAATGAATGACTCCTAATATTAGCGACAAGCTTGAAATCCATTTGGTGACTTCGCTAGGAATTCGGCGACTTTGAAAGAAGAAGTGAAAAATTTTACAAAGGAATCATTAAAACATCTCCATTTGGAGCCGCGTCTCAAATGGCTTCCTTGTTTTTCTTTGAAACAATGTCTGTTGTGACTTACGGCACTTTTCAAGCCCGCTGACAGTTATCTGTCAGCGATTTAAGCTGAGTGGGAGTCTTTTGTTTTTTTCAATAGCGCCAACTAGGGTCAAAAGTACGCTACTTCATGTATCACATTCGCTTGCACAAACCCTTTTTACAGAGGGATACATTCACACACCTCACAGATAGAATACAGATGAAGAACAACCGTGCCCGAACCGGGACGCCCATATCATGGGAAAGACGCGCTATCCTTATGCCAGGACGCCGTCTGAAGCCTTGTCTATATTATGTGTGAGATTAAAGCTAGTCTAATGCCTTCTGTCTGTTTGAATGTGGTCTCGAAACGATTTCTCTAACTGCATTCCGAGTACTTTTGTGTTGTGTTGTTATTTAATTAGAAATATGTTATTTGCATATACATTATTGATTTCTGGAAGTGTTTTCTCTGTACACGGTTTTTGCAGTGTTTTGCTACTAGTATTTTTGTTTTTATGTAAAAAAATAGAGGCTTCTATATCCATTATCTAAGTTGATGGACTTTCCACAATATGAAACTTACGTTTCTAGTTCGGGTGAAATATTCTCAACAAAATGTTATCCCGATCCTCATTCTCAGTGAAGGGTTCCCCACCACCAAAGGTACTCTGATTGTTATTTCATATCTCTATTGTTATATATATATAATAATAAATTCATCTTACCGAATAATTTATCACGGAATTCCTACTTATGAGGACTGGAACTTTTAACTGGTATGCATTTATTTTATAGAAAAATCTACCTTAAATACTTTTTACAACTTTTCTTGATTTTTTCTTTTTTTTGCTCTCCAATTTATCTTACTGTAGATGGTAATTTTGATTTAAGAATAAAATAATATATTTCGAATTTCCTTCTAATTACCATTTTACGTCATACGAAATAATAGATTTAAATCTTAATAATAATCAACTAAAAGTAATTAATTTAATAAAAATGGAACGAATTTCATGTTTTTACTTCTGTTATATCAGGAGAAGTTTACGTATCCATTTAAGTAATGCCTATAATTTAGCTAAGTAATTGCATTTCCTTTTTCTTTCTTTTACTTTTTAATGTTGTTTTAATCTGATAAATTGTTTGTTAAGACATCATATGAAATATTTTACGGTTCGTCTTATAAACCTAGAAATACACATTCATCATGTTGGCATGCTTATTTTCTGGAGCTGAATTTTTTTATAGACTTTTCCTTTTGTATGCTATATTGTTATGTCATTTTTTCGTGCATCTGTATTTCAACAAATTTTGTTTAATCTGTATGCTTCTTCCTGCATTAACCAGTTATCTAAGAGAATGGGAATGTATTGCTACATTCAAAATATTTAAGTACTTCCCAAATTATCACACATTACACCATTCTTCGAAGTCCATTAATCCTTGAAAGCCCATTCCCTCATCGTAATCTGCTATAATATATGAAGCTATAATTCCCTTTCAAAGAATCGTTGCATTCATTTTGATCTCCTTTTATCTGCAAGCTTTAATTAAAGTCATAATTCTGGAAACAGTTTGTTCTTGTTAACGGGTTCCTTATTTATCCTGATATATAATCATTAAGCTACCATATTGTTTGCACCAACTCATAGTTAAGGAATTCACCTTGAAACTAGATTATGGAAGCATTAATTTGCTCACTATATTGCTTTTAGCTATTCGTTTAATCAAGAAAGCGGTATCCCCTTTAATCTGAGGAAAATTCAGCACTGTATTTATTTTTCAATGTAACACCTCTTATCAGTACGAGATATACTGAATAAGACAACATATATAGTAAAATGTGTTTAAGTTTATAGACTTTATGTAATTAAAAAATATATGAAAGTTTAATTTTTCATTTTAATTAAAATAATTATCAACAAAATAGTTTAAATTGGTCTGTTCGTTTAACGATTGTTTTATGAAGATATTCTTGGCAATTTTTTGTAAGTAAAAAACAATGATTTTTGGAAGTTTGCAAAGAGATATTTTACTTTTATATGATATAGATGAATAATTATTAAAATTTGAGAAAAAATTATTACATTAAAAAAACTGAAATAATATTTTTTCCCCAAGTAGCCACAATTGTTCAGATTATCTTCCTTTATTAACATGTTACTTTTATATAAGGAAGAAAAATTATCTCCAGATATATTACTTTAAATTATTGCCAGTGTTTATAAAAATACTCATTATTTGGCAGTACAATCCATTCTTTGTAGCTGAGAACTATGATTAATCCAAAATTCTTTATTGTTATTATTTAACCCGTTAACGGGGTATGACGAAATATTCCAATGCAAAATGAAATGGATACGTTAATTACTCGGTTAATAGGTTAATGTTCTTTCAATGTTACGTGGAGTTATCTTTAAACGATTGATTTGTCAATATCTTATTGAGCACCACATAGTAAATCAAAGTTTTGTTTCATTTTACTGATTAATATGAATGTGCGACTGGTATCTCATGCTCAAAACTTTATTATGGAAATAAAAATGTACTACTTTCACTTCCTCTCTTTATAATTATCGTTTAAGAATGTGGTTTGTATTTTTAAAATTGTTTCATTTCCTGAGATTAGTCTTATTATTATTTATCTATATTTCTTTTTTTTATTTTAGGAATTATTATTTATCTATATTTCTTTTTTTTATTTTAGGAATTTTATTAATTTAACTTCTCAAATGTAAATCTAATTTATTGAAAAATAATTATTTCAACTAAAACTATGACTTTTATGAATTTATATGTGTTAGTTAATAAATAAATTCATCACTAATATTCATTTACGAAGGATGCACAGTTACTTTTAAATGTTACTTATAGACACTTATAAATAATACGAAAGAGATAAAATATATTTTTTAGAAAAATGTATTTTATTTGAATTATAAATTTCTGATGATACTGCAGGTAGAACAAATCGCTGATCAATTTAATGCTAATAATAATTTCCGATATAACCATAAAAATATTCAGCCAGTTAAAAAATGACTGAATGCACAAAATTCATAATTGGTATTGATAAATATTAACACTTTTATACACATTAGCTAGATAAATAATTGAAACATATAACAATATTCTAATAACGTTTTCTGGTTAACACTCATTTCAAAAAATTAGAGCCAATTAAATAAAAATGAAATTTTCATTCAAAAATAATAACTTTTTTAAAGCAGCTGCACAAATTAAAAGTTCATTAAACAAGTTGAAATCGTTTCGTAAAACATCTATTTTTGTTTCTTTTTACGTATGTGTATCAAAACATATTTTAAATTTTGATGTTTTTTTACTGCTTTCGCAGCGTAAAATAATATGAAGAAACCTTAAAAATATTTGCGAACTTTTAAACATTAGACTGGCCGGTTTGATATGGGAAATTCAACACGCCTATATTATTTTTCTTTCTTTCTTGTTTGAAGCAAGAGACGCGAACGAATGAAAAAAAAAAATTAAATGCCTCTCCTTTTGTTGCAAGAGGTATTTAGAGGTGCCATTATGCAACTGTAGGGAAAAATAAGTTGCAACCTGTAGGGAAAAATAACAGAAAGTGCAAACAGTGTTAAATGCAACTTATTTATCTTTCTTTACTTTTATCTTATTCTGTGACAATGGTTTTGTTCAAATGTTGATGAATTTTCAAGCTTTAAATCTCCCTTAATCCTATAAGCACATTTTTGGAATTATGTCTTCCGCTCTATCTGTCTGTGAAAAACGATAGCTCAAGAAATCTTTGAAATGGACAGGGGAAACGATACCGAACAAGCAATAATTCCTAATAAAGTGTCTTTGATGTTTTCTAAACTTTAGTTTTAATTAAATCCATTTCAAGGAATACTCTCTATTCCATAGCCCTATTACAAGTGAACCCATTCACTAAAATAATTACAGAATTTAGTACTGAAGTAATATGTACAAACTTTACTGCACAGTTTAAGATCTAAGTATTAGATTCCTAACAAATTATCATTTAAACCTGTCTACGTATTAGTGCTTGACGACCTGTTCTTTCGCATGCATGCTAGCACAATAAATCAAAAACACCAGGAATTAAATACATGAAATTTGATATATGATTTCGTGGCTACAATCGGGCTTCTTTATTAAATTTTAGTTTCAATCGGTCACAAAAAATGTGTCCAAAATACATATTCGATCTTTTAATATATGTGCATTAATCACATGTCAGCGATTAATCGCAAAAGTTCGTGTGATTGTATCAGTAAAATCGATAGATTCAGATAGGAAAACGAAATTTTGTAACAATTGCTATCCATTAATATGCGGTAATTATGTAAGTACTGGTTTGTTTTTCTGTAATATGACGCACATGCATCTGGCATCTGAAACTGAACATCTGGACAATTCTGGCGATCACCACCTTACCATTGGTACACAATTTTATACGAGGGAGGGGGATAGCACCATTATTAAAAGGTTTATGGGAATGTTATGGGGAAATCACCTCCCACTGGTTAACAAGTTTATTTGGTTGAACCTATACAGATTCTTTTTTTCATAGTCTTTACTCAAATCAATTGTGTAAATAAAAAAAATAAGAAGAAATGTTCTAAGCAAATGCATGGAAGATTATTTATTTTTAGGTATTGTTATCTAAACAAGGAAAAAAAATTACTGTAAGCAGAAAGTGAAATATCTTCAGAGAATTTTGCATTTCCAATAAAAGCTTGAACTTGGAGCTTCCGAAATGTCCATTTTTTTGCTTCTCTTTTATATTTGCTATAACTCTAAGGCAGGGTTAAGGCAATCCTTTACTATTAGAAATATAGAAAAAAAATGACTTGCTTCGTAAATTTGGAAGTTCCTTCAAAATATATAGTTACCAATTTATCTTAATTTATCTTAAAAATTACAGAATTTTTTAATGAATAGAAACTTTATTGAATTCGATTACTTTGAAAAATTAACATCCACATCTTTTATAGCAATATAATTCGCCTATATTAAGACAAAATCGGTAACATCCATATGTGGCTATATACGTCTTAAAAATAAGAATCTGTTATTTTACACTTTTTTATTTGTAAATTGAAATTCCATATTTTAATAAATGTAGATAAACTTTTGCAATTATTGGTTAAATAGATGACAAACAATTACGTTCCAAACTATTTACTTTATTATATGTATACCATGTGAACGATGAATTCATAAATACAAAATATAATATTATTATTTTATAACAAATAGATTAAGATTCCACCATCAATATTCATTAATACTAGAGCAAGATGTTGCTGTTTTTATTACTTTGTATTGTAGCCTAACATTTATATATATTACAAGAAATTAAAAAAAAAGTATTCATTTACTTCTGCTTGGAGTTTCATTCGAGTGGATCATTGAGTTTCATTTTTCAAAGTCAGAGGCTGATTAAGCCTTATATATTCGGTGATTTTGGTTGTATTATTAAAATCAATTAATAGCAGCAACGTAATTAGAAAAATCCTGCGCATTTTAAACCATAAAAACTTTTTTTTTGTTTTCTGTTTTGAAGCTAAGTTATGTTCATTCAAATACCTTGCCTAGTTATAAAAGTTAATCAAAAATATGAAACTTAAGCTTTAAAATTAGTTTTTCAAATAAAGTGTTTTCTAACAGAAAATCAGTTATAAGTTTTTAAAATAGAATTTATGAATGAATTACTAATGCATATGAAATTATTCGTTTTCAGGCTGTTAATACAATTTAAGAATGCCCATTTTCTAAAACCAGCTGTCCTGTTTTTTTTAAGTCTATAATGCTTTGAATTCAAGAACTATCATTAATAATAAATTAAGTAATGCACATTCTGATCCTCCAAGATATTAATGTTACAAATCTGATAGTTCTAAATCAAACGGCGTGGTCTGTAGAGCATCAAAACATACACACACTAATCCATCTCTATTTTTAATAGAAAGAGAGTTAATATATTTTAAAAGAATTATTTCTAAAGATCTATTAACTATAGAGAAGAAAACTTCGACTAATAGAAAAGTAAGTAACAGCTAAATTTCAGATGAAATTATGTGCAGTTATTGCTGATCTCTATAACGGAAGCAAGTAACGATGAAATCAAGCTAAAGGTAAATCAAAAGTTTGATATGTTAATTACTGGTTGTCGAAACGCACGCAAGGGAAAGCTAATTATCACCATTTTTAACTTTAAGATAATGCTGAATTCCAGAGTAGCATGATTAATGCGTTGTACTTAAACACTACACCAGACATCATAGTTCTCTGGAAATATTATGGTTTCAATAGAAATAACAGTCGCTTTGACACTTACATTAATATCCGTTGAATATGAAATGGCAACTTAAATAAGTAATATATGAAAAATATTAGAAAGCAAAAATGATAATTAAAATTTCATATAATTTTGTGTATGTTTGCATTCATAAATAACTAATTACCATCTACCAGATAGAACGTGGGTCTTAACTTTGACCAACCAATGCATTTCTCTTTCCGGCCACATTGGAATGTCTTTGGAAAGGTAGATAATATCATGATGGCTCCAATTTTCCATTTTAAAAACTTAGTTTATAACTAATTTTTAACAACGTAAATTAACTATTTAATAACGTAAAATAACTATTTAAACCATTGAAATTAACTATTACAGTTGTAGATATGTTTAGAGTATCTGTAGATCAAGTTTTACTAGCAAACATAAAACATTCAAATACCGTTATATTTAGAAAAAGAAAATCTCCAAGTATCGTTTTACTCTTATGTAAAATAATAGAAAATAGATTTACTTTATTATTGTTTCGAATATAGCTTACTTGTTCTAAAATAAATTTTCTAAGATATAAATAACAAAAATATATTTCTTTTTCTGTTTTTATATCTCAGTCTTATTTATTTAACTTTGTTCCGTATATACTAAGAAAACTTAACAATTACACATACCGATTTTGTTGGTTAAAGTTGTACTAAGTAACTTATAATACAATTTAAAATATAAATTTACGATATTAAATTAAGTCTTTAAAAGAAAATATTAAACTTTATGATTATAAAAATTAAATTAATTATCGTTCAGATGTAATCTTTGTATAAGCCATGATAGTTTATAACTTAACTTAGCATTTTGACTTCCTATTGAAAATCTTAAAATTCATTAATTTAAAAACGAAATACTTAAGTATTTTTATGATATTTTATAATTGTATCTTACCACTTTCAATTTACTTCATCATTTTTTCAAACTAATTTATAGCTTTAAAAACCTTTATCTTAACTAAGAATATCGAAGAACGTTACGGTACTTGATAGCTCAATATATTAAACTTTTTCATTTTAGTCATAACATTTGCTGTAGTAAAATCATATACATTAATCATGATTAAACTAAAAGGTTAATTCTGAAATAGTTATGGATATTATTATTTTTTACTAGGATTAGTGGAGGAATAATTTCCTCAATATTTTTTCTGAGGCTTTAGTATTTCCATCAGATGGAGTTAAAGGAAATAGTAAGTAACGTCTTTCCTTCTTTTCTTTAATATCATATTTAAGGCCCTATTTGAACACCAAATAGCTTCTAAGATTCTTTATCGAAGAAGGTATTTTAAATGTATTATGTGTGTGAATGGAAAATAGTTTATAAAGTCCATTAATTTAAAGTGTATTACGTATCAAGGTATTTACGTTATAAATTGCATAACATCTTATTTTTAGTACTTTCATAATCCTAATATTATGCCATTAAGAATATATTACATTTTGTTCATAATGGCATACGTGATGCAATATAAACAATAATCTTTTTTTTAAATATTGATTTAAAAATGTTTTGAATTTATCAAAAAATAAATTTTTTAGCTTTCCTGCAATGAATTAAGTAATGTAAAGGAGATCTTAAAACCCAGAATGATCTTTCTTTAAAGCTTGAATTTAATATAGTAAATGAAACATCTTTAATTCGTCATTCAATTGCCGGTTTCCATAGCAAACTATTTTTCTTTCACAACAGCAGAAATTATAGTATAAATCGATTATATTCCTTTTATAAGGTCGTCGATATTCGATAATGTGCCACTTTAAATCACAGAAGTAAAAAAAAGCTGGAACGACTATAAGCAAACTGGCCAGACGATCTGATTTGACTATGATAATTGAGATGCTAGACTGTTTGTGTCTTATTAAGAATGCTAATAATTTTTTCTCAATTTGAATAAATTTCCCGAAACACCATGTTTATAAATTTTAAGGAAATAGTTCGTAAACTTATAAAATTAAGTTTTGGGGGATTAATTATTCCCAAATATTTTTACACATAGATAATAAGCACCTTGTCTATTATTCTCGATTCGGTTTTCAATTTACATGAGATATTGTTAAGTTAGTGCTTTGTCGCATTCCAATATTAAATCGACTAGGAGAATGGGAAAGTTATGTCTTTATATTACTTGCATTCCGATAGAAATTTTTTCATTTAAAATACGTGAAGTCATTTTGGGAAAATAATAAGATCTAATCATTTTTTACTGAAGATGTGGATATTCATTCGTCTTATGGCAATCAAATTCCTTTGAAGTGAAAGTAAATTGATTCCAAATTTTAACAAAGAATTTAGATTTTATAATTAACCATAAAAATTGTCAAAACTGAAATTGATTTTAATATCCATGAAGAATTTCATTATAACTTTAAAAAATAATTTTGAGAAAGCATGTATAAAGTAAACTAATATGCGTATAATATATTTTATGTAATGTGATACATTTAGAATATTAGAATATTTGTATTTCATTGTCATTAAAACATCTAATTATAAAGAAAGCGAGAATATAGTTCAACAATAAAAGTAATAGATTTTATGAATAAAATCTTTTTATTTAGGTAGGATAAGATATAAATTTGTAAATTGATTTTTATTTCAGTAGGATAAATTTCTTTTTAAAATTAATATTTAAGTTTCAACAAATAATTTAGTAACTTTATAATTTACCAAGAAAACTGATTAAAACAAAATTGATTTTAATTGGCATTAAGAATTTGATGATAACTTTAGAAAAGAATTTTGAGACAAGAATGCAAAAAATGAACTATTATGTATATAATATATACTAAGTATACATATAAAAATGTTTTCCAACGTTATTCAAAATATCTAATTAGAAATAAATGAAATCAAAATGAGTACAAAAAAGGGAAGAACATAGTTTTGCAATAAAAAATAATTCATTTAATGAATAAAATCTTTTTATTTAGGTATAATCAAATTTTATTTCTAAATTTTTCTTCAATCATTATTATTCCTTATTCAGCTTACATAATTATCTTTGAAAAAATGATATAATATAGCTGTTTCATAACTCTACTACCTTTTCTTTTGATGCAACAAAGAAATATTCCAATATTCAACAATAGAAGTATATTTCCCATGATCCTTCTTGAGGGTCATTATTAGATTGCATTCTAAGTGAGTGTCGTGTATTTTCGCAGTCGTGTTTGTTTGTCTTGTGAAATCTGGAGATTAGAAAATAATTGAATAATTGTTCCTGAAACTCGTCTATTATTTTCATCTACCTCATAGTGAAGCTATAAAGGGACTCGCCCCTCTACAATAGTAAATTTAAAAAATCAAGCATGTTGGTTGAAGATCATCTAATATGCATTGTCTATAATGTTTAGTAAAAACCGTCCTAAATGGCTTATAAATACATAACGTTTTTCAATTCTATCCTTTTTTTTTGAAAAAAGCAATTAAATCTCTTTTGTAAGCGTTTCTGGATATAATAAGTTAGAAATTAAATAATTTTTAGATTTTTAAATTCCTATTATTTTGAATATGTAGTAAAGAAAATTATCAGAAAAGAATCGATAAATATTTCTTTTATTTTTGAAGATTATATCGTTACTCAAATTTATATAAATAATAACCCTTTGATCCAATTTATGCTCCCCTTCTGCTAAGGATAATTTAGTTTTATGTGACAAGCGTTTCAATATATCTTTATAATTCCAAATCATAACATTCTGAATACGAACATTAAGGTAAAAAAAGGCTATATTTTCAAATATTCTTTGTGAGTATCAGCATATTTTATATTATTTAAGCTGGCATGTTTTTGTAAGATGTTATCGTATTATGTATTCAGATAGTTTTCTTTGAAATTTAAAATTTAAAGTTTATTTTATTAAAGAAATATGCTGGTATTCCTTTTGAACTTTAAGCAGCCGAAATAACGTCCCAAAAAAACTGAAAACCTCAATTCTATTAAATGTAAAGTGCTGACGCTGTAAAATACTCTCACTTCAAACATTTTATTGTGGTTTGGAAAACTTGGATTGTATTTTTGTTTTGTTATATTAGCGTCCTATTCTAAAGCAACACAAGGTTATTTTGAGACGGACCTCGCAATTTTGAACCACAGTCAAATGATGAAGATGATACCTGCCCTGGGGCGACAGTCCCTTAGCTTCCACACCCACCAGCGGGTGAGCATATGGTCCCAGAGGATTTAACGTGCACCAGACCCACTTCCCCGACAGTTCTTCGGTGGAATCGGATCTCGAACCACAAACCCTCCAGTTCCGAAGCCGAGACTTTACTACCAGACCACCCCGGCCCACCATTCACATTGGGCTGCTATATAATATGCAACGCCCTACTATATCCTACTATTCCTTACTATAATTTTCTTGCTCGAATAGTTATACATATTCTGATTTTCATCGCAGAGAACTTTCTAACACTATTCAAACAAAATTGAATTCTTTTTAATAATAAAACGTTTGAGGGCTTATTTTAATATACGATTCGAAATTTAATATTGGAAATTTACTGATTTATTATTATTATTATTATTATTATTGAAAAAATGTTGAATTTACTAAATTTCTCTACATTTCCAAATTCGGTTTTTTATTTAAAAAATGTATGTTTTGTGAGGATTGACGGAAACTTAAGCGCCAATGAATATGTGCACATTATCTATCATTTCTAGGTAACAGTTACGTTTCTAAATGCAAATTTAATCTTTATTAAGCTCACTTTTGTAGATTTATAATATATGTTTCTAGAAAGCAAGAAACGCTTTGATCTAAAATAGAATCAAATTTCATTAAATTAAATCAGTTTTGATCAAATTAGAAAGCATTCTCCAAAGCTGAAAAATGACGCCAAAATTTGAAAATTTAAATTAGATAGATAAATAAATAAAAAGGAAAGAGATGCCATTAGGAACCGAACGCTATCAACGAAAATTTATATTCCAGCAAAAATACAACTAGCGTCCATTTCCTCATTCTATTCAATGCAGAATATTGTTTTACTAGAAACAGTTTATTTTTTAGAAAATAAGTAGCTTTTCACTTTTTATCGTGCACTACTAGGGTTCCTAGCTTTCATTTCTTTTGATGCTACAATAATATCCCCTTGTAAATAAAGAATAAAAAAAGGAACGTTTTGCAGAATTTAAACTCAAAAGATCCGAGGAAGGGGGGAAAAATTAAAAAGCTGAAAGAAGTTTGTTATTTCTTCCTTCTACCTGGCTTCTTATTCTTTAGCTGGTTGCAGTTACAACGTGTATGCAACTTATTTTTTCCTTAAAACAGTTAAAATAACTTGAAATGTTCCTTCAGACCCGCTGCCAGGAAAGAAGTAAAATTTAAGAAACTTTTGGAATCCCTTGCACAAAGGGAATACCAGCTGTTTTGAATACCGATCTGGTATATTGGAAAAGAGTGTTTACTTTTCTTCGGAAAGAAGTTCTTTCTTTCATATTTTACTTGTTTTTATTTTGCTGTAGTGGAAGCGACGCCCGGTGCATTCTAGGTAAGTTACACAAAATTTAATTTAAAAAACAACATTCATCTGAACAGATGAAAGTTGGCTTTATCTCTAGCTATTATTTGTTATTTCTTAAAATATTCATTAATTTAAACTCATAAAAAAAGGTATTCGCCAACAAAAATGATAAATGAAATATAAATATTTTTTTTAAATTTTTGTTTATAAAACATTGCCAGTTTAATTTTTAACAATTCTTGTAATATTAACTTTCGAGAATATCATAAATCCAGATTGACGGATTTGTAATATTTCCATTACCAAATAACAATAATCATTAATTTCAGCTAGTAATGAATTCATCGAATTGAATTGGCAATATTTTTATATGTTTTAAGTTTAATATCAGTATGAACTAAGCCAAAAGTATTTTTTAAGCATATTTTTTAAAAAATATTTTTATTGTAGTTTCCAAACCGATTGATTCAGTCAATTACGAATTTCGATCTTATAAAAAATGTAGTTTACAGAATTAAACCGCAAACTTTAATTGCTATACTTTTTGTTATTTAAATTTTTAGAATATTTTATTAATAGAATTATTTAACTTTATAAGTTTTGCCTTTTTTCAGTTATCAATGCAGATAAGTTTTTTGAAGAAGCCTTATATGTGCTTTTTCACATGTTTAATTATGGAAATAAAGCATTTTATTGTGGATATAGCGATTAACAATTGCTTTTTCTTTTATTATTTAATTTTCCATCTAAATATTAACCCTTAATGACCTAGAGTTTCAATTTTGATACCAATCTTTTAAACCGAATGTTCACATTACTATTAGTTTTTTTATAGGTTGGCTGTACGTATTTTACTGTTGTATAATATTCTTTCCAACGAAATTAAAAAAAAATCAAATGTCATTATTGTTTTATTTTATCTATGACATATTAGTTGCGCGGCAAAGTGAACAAGTAAACACATTTTACTAAAAGTTTTGTTGAATACAAATTTGATATATTTTCTTTTTCTGAAGAATATAAATACTTTTGAGGTAAGTGAATATATTATTTTCGCTATGATATAATTATTTTTTGCAAATGCATGTTTTACTTGAAGAAACTAGTGCTATTTTTGTGAGTATCAATTTTGATACTTCAGGCATTCCGCCCTACATAAAACCTACCTACTAATTCTTTGGCTATTTTTCCCTTCATCTGGACCCTCAAGCAAACACAGTAATATTAAAAATAAATCACTTTCGTAAATCAGGCTACTAAGTGTTAATACGATACGATTAATTTCTATTTCTGTAAAATTATATTCTGAATAATTGCTTAAAGTGTTTCTTTTTACTAAACACAGTATTTGAAACAAATTGTACCATGT
>JAPMOR010108394.1:0-20712 GCA_026543865.1 Argiope aurantia | reverse complement strand
TTTTTAATAAAATCGTATAACTGCACAGAAACTATATTTATATCTTAAAAACACAAGCTTCCGAAAATTATTAATTTAAAAAGCGCATTTCTATTATAAACTTTTTATGCAAAAAAGAATAAAATTTCAAACACCCTTCGTTTTATTCTTTAGTTCGTTTTATTCTTTTCATATTGTTATGATTTTGTTATATTGCTTCCCTGCACAGCTAGTTTCATTGTTAGGAAGGAAAGTAAATGTGAAATTTGTGATACTTTAATGGATGCTGAATGAATGCCAAGTCAATGATGCCTAGCATTGGCGGCAAATTTGACGAGTTCAGTAACAAAAACGATTCCCAAAACACTCGCATTTTGATGATATCGCCATAAGGACTTGAGTTCCTGGGTTTGTCTAGAATATTCGATGCCCTACCACAGGGAATATAAAATCCCGAACAAAATCAGTAGTAACAGGAGTCGGGAATAGTAGTATTCGAATGAAGTCCCTCTTTTGGAATGCTGATTTCCAGCGTATTTTTTCTAAGAGCTTTGTGGTATTGCTTTCTGCAAGTCTTATTTTTGTGTACACTTCAGCTATGTTATGCGACGGTAATTTCTTTTAGAATAGCCGTTAACATTTAACAAGCTTATTGAATTTTTCACTGTTATGTACGAATTTTTCCGCAACCATATGCTTAAGACAATTTGTTATTAATGCGATAAAGGCTGTTTTAAAATTTCGAATGAATTAAATATAAGTAATAAAACTTAATAATTACTTTAACCTGTATTTACTGAATTATTTTAGCATCAATTTTTCAGTTTTATTTTTGCTTTACTGAATAAGTTTTGATGTCGAATAATCCAAGAAAAGAGGAAAGAGATTTTTTACAATGAGTTTTAAGATTTTAATTATATAATTTAAAATTATTAATTTCTGGTTATAGTCGATATCTATAGCTTGCTACCAAACCTACACTTTAAACTTTTTTTTGAATACAATCAGAAAAAATCGTCATAATACAAAAATATTTAAATGGCACTTTTAAATACCACTAATACATAAAGGGTTAAATACCTCGATTTTTTCATAGAACATAATGCTTAAAAGACGCTGTAGTAAATTAATAGAAAAAATTATTTTCATAAATTTTATCAAATTATTTACATATATTTTATATTCAACAACCTTTTACAATTCACACATAAATAAAATAATATAGTTTTCATTATTTACTTATAAAAATACATGACTAATATTTGTTAATCAATTTTTAAAATCGAATTTTCTTACTTTCTAAGTAATCTTCACAATAAGGCTTTGATTGAGGATGCAACAGTTCCTTACCTGAAAAGTGAAGTATTTTATTAATAAGATTCATAAAAGCATAATATTGGTTTAGTGAGAAACTTCAATTGTTTCTATGAAATATTTCCAATACTTTCCAATACATTAGCATGACACAATTTAAAAAAAAAATCATGTATTTGATTATCAAACGAAACAATAGTAAATATTTTGTATTATTAAAAAGATCTTATTTATTTTTGAATAAAATAAATAAACATATCCAAGATTGCTTCATTATTTACTGAATAATAGTTGCCAAAATAAAATAGTAACTTAAAGGAAAGTCAAAATATGTTAGATTGATTTTTTTTCAAGGTTAAATTTTATATTAAGAAAAGGTTTTGCTTTTTACGTTTATCTATACAGATATCTTTCCTGAAGAAACGTAATTGTACACCAAAAACAAACATTTTTTATGATTGAATATCAAGTATATTCAACTTCCGCTTTGAAGTTTCGGCAGTGCAAGGCAGTGTAGTAGTTAGAACAACATAAAAATTACTCGTGTTCTGAGTTCTCGGTACGAGATGCTCAATTACCTTTATTTTTTTTATTATGTATTTATATTTAATATTTTTCCTTTTTAAATTTATTTATATAGATGTTTTCCCTGAAAAATAAGTGATTTTACACAAATATAAACATTTTTTATAACTAAATATTAGAGCCTTTTTCTATCTGCTCTCATGCGGTCAATGTCATATAGCGGCCATCTCGGACCCGATTTCACCATGGTAAAACTGAATGCAAATTCAAAAACATAAGTAATAATAGATAAATTGTAAACTGAATACTGTAATATAGCAGATTGTTTCGAATAGCATGTTAAACTCAGTGCATTTATGATTTTTTTATTTAAATGGCTAGTTCATATGTAGGAAAGATTGAAATATATTCAGATGTAATCAGTATGTGATTTGCATCTAAATATTTTCTACGAAAAAACACGATTTTGCAAAGAAAAATAAAATGGGCGAAAATTGATTTTTCGGATTTTAATTATTTAGAGCAGATCTCATAGGTTTTAATTAAACTAAATTACTTATTCTAGTGACTTATTTTGAGAGAGATTAACATTCTCTCGAAATTTTGCTCATTTTATCATCAAGTAAAATTGTCTGACGTCTTTAAAAAAATCGAATAAATAATGAAAATCCACTCTAATTATTGCCCAATAGCTAATAAAAAATACTTCCAGCTGGAAAAATACTTGAAGTGATTTACAGAAATATATTTCATGCTACATGAGCTAATAAATGCACTGATTAAAAAATCACAGTCTTAATTAGCCAAGTCTCATAATCAAGACTTATAATATAATAGGACTGAGGGATTCCATACCTATTATAGTCTAAGACTGAGGGACTAGATTAATATATATTACTATAATAATTTTAGACGAGTTCATTGTTTACTTGGAGGGAGATCTGCCAATCAACAGGCGGTCTTGTTGGAGCTTGTCGTTGATGAGCCAAAAATAATAAATGTTATTCTTTCCGTTATTAAAAGCTTTTTTGCGATTAGAAATATGTGTCTGTCTCTAAAGCATTATCAATTATTTATTGATCTACAATCAGAGTTGTGATCCTTTTTATAAAATTTGATAACAAATATCTTTAAAATTCATTATGGTCTTTTTTTTTATTTATAATTTTATTTAATGTTTAAATTAGATGTTAAAAATTGGATTTATGGAAAATCTAAAGTTCTTTAAATCGAAGTATTTCTTCCAAATTAGAATTAACCCTTTGCACTCGGATAATGCCTCTCACTCACCATTCAAGACGGCACATCATTTTGACATTTTACTTATTCATTTTTGATTACTAAAAACTCCTGCAGAATGGAAAAAAGATGTAGATCAATTTTTCAGGAAATTCAACTTAAAACAATTATATATATTTGCGCAATGAACAAGTCCTTGTGTTAGATGAACAATTATGCATCGAATTGATACTTTTTCGAGTGCAAAGTGTTAAAAGATTCTGAAAATCGTATTCATTTCATTCAAGAAAAGTAATTCTTTGTACCTAGAATTATTCTTATTTTATGAATCTCGAGAATCAATTTAAATATTCAAAACTGAGATTCTGGTCAACCTGTGTCTCTTCTGCTCAACTCAATCTAACAGACAAACAGTGGCAAAAGCCGAGAGGGTTGTGGGTGGAAAAAAAACTGTTTTTGAAGCAATTCTAGTAGTAATAAAAAGTCCCTAGATATTATCGCCTGATAAAAAGAAGGCAATTTCCACTCAGGTGAACCCTAAGGAGAATTTTGTTGAACTTAAATTCTTTGGCGAGCGGGGGTGGAGGGATAGGTCGGCTGAAACTCCAATCAATGCCACAAGAGAAGAGACGAGGGTACATCAAGACCCAGGCGACCAAGTGTGAAATTGTGCCAACGCACCTGGGGACCCTATAGGGTACACCCCGGTTGGAGATAAGGCACCCCCCACTTAATGGTAAAAGGCAGTTCACTTTTATTATTAACCTCCTTTATTTTTTATTTTTTTCTCCTTCCACTTATTTCTTCAAAACTTGTTGGGATTCAGTCCCAAGAGACCGGATTTTCTTTAGTAAATAATTTTAGTCTAGAAGGCCCCAGTATATATATAGGCTAGCTGCATAACCTTTTTTTATTATTTATTTAATAATTTCGCCAGCAACTTGTTGTATTTTTTAATGCATTTTTGGTACACTCTAAAACTCATTTTCCAGATTTTTATCTTGTTGTACATGTAGGAGTACGAACTGCTAGTATTATGCCGTTTATAAGGGGTATTTTTTTATTTATTTGATTATTTTCTAGTTCTTTTTTGAGGAGCGTTTTTCTTTTTAAGAGAAGTGGGTTTCATGCTCGGTAGACTCTACTCGCAAGGTTACTTTCTTTCGCTCAGATGATCACGGAGAAGGCAGAGAAGTTGCTCTTTTGTGAGAGGTTTCTGGGGTAGGGATGGTTGGGAGTGAGATTTTAGAGGAAATTTTCTGAATTGCAAAGGCATGTCTTTATTTAATCAGAAGAGTGAATTTTAAGTATCAGGCTGAATTACATAGTGATGTAGGTCTTGGAAAATATTTATAATGAAATTGAATTGATATAAAGAGTGAATTCTTTTCAAACATTGAAAAATCACGATTTTCAAATTAGATCACTAAAATGAAACATTATAACAAATAAATATATTATAAATTTAAAAACGCGGCTTTAGCAAAAACTTGGATTAAATGTTTGGAATTCATCAGATTTGTTTACAATGGTGTGATTGACATGCAAGTCCAATTATATTATGTTTATATTCTTAGGACGACATCATTTCTGACAGATAATTAAAAAATATTTAAGCATCTCGGGTATCCATAAATAAAATTAAATTTCCAAAATAAAATGCGTCGCATAATTTAGAAGTTCAAAAAATTGGATATGTCAAGGGTTATTTAAATTGATTGCAATTATTAAATAAACATTTCTACATTAAATCACCCTGATGAAAAATTTGCTGAAATATGTAAACTAAGGTATTCAGTATTTATAAATTATATGAAATTAACACTCATATGCAATTAAATACAATCGTTTCGTTAAAAATTTTTGATGTATACGATAGTTAAATTTAAATTATTGTAGTTTCATGAGCTCATCAAAATTTTCTCTCCTTTTGTTTTGATTTTTAAAAAGCGAAGTATTTATATGCATTTATTCAATCCAAATTTTCTTACTTTACAAGAATTCGAACTGTTAAAATTTATACAGATCGAATTAGCAATTATTTCTTCACTCCCGAAAAATGAAGTGTTTCATTTCGTATAATTTTTAGGAAGCAATTTTTTAAAGATAATCGATAATTGTTCACGATTTTTCTTGTATACATTCACATTCCTAATTAAGAATATGAGCCATCGTTTAATGTTATTTATGCTGTTAAACAGCCATTATCTTCATACTCCTGCCTGCTATTAATGTTTTAAAAAGGTAATAAAGCTGAAATCAAACTGATATTAACTTTATAAACGAGGAAACGAAGAAACTGATATTAAAATTATAAACGACGGCCGATGAACGCGTTATATTATGTTCACTGATAAAAGTTAGCACTTTAAGGTGCTCTCTCTCTCACACATAACGCACACACACAAAGGTTTTAAGCTTATATTACATCTTTTAAATAATCGAACCTGACTTTTACTCTGAATATCTGACGTGGCAACAAAAAAGGTACTATTTTGAGGCGTCAGAAAAAAAAATCATTTATATAACTTAATTCATTTTTTTATCCTTTTTCTGGTGGAACTATTTTTATTTTCTTTTGTTATTAAAATACGAAACTTCTATTACTTTTCAATGTAAAAGCGTTTGAATTTTACATAATAATTACTGCTATTAAGGTATGTAACATAGCTAGCCATTTTATGAAACTTAAGTCACGGGATTTTTTTTTATTAGAAAAGGGTAAAATTATTTTCTTCAGACTTTTTATGCTTCAAAACGGAATAATTTGACTATTAAAAACATAAACAAACGATATCGTTGTGAGAGATTTTTAAAAATCTTTTCACATATTTATAATAAAGGAAGTCCAGTATTAACACTTTTAAGGCTCATGCTCTGTGAAATATAATTTATGAATGTCATAAACAACTGTATTTAAATTTTCAACAAAATTTTTCGAACCTTTTTTGCCATATTAGAATGCATGCTTTATTACTAGAATATTTTTAAATGTCTTGCGTATGACTATCAATAACTTATCTAATATTTTGCTGTGTAAGAGACATATGTTTTATGACATAAATTAATTCATCAGTTTCTTCGTTCTTCCATAAATGGCATAAAATTGTCATTTAAACTTTTAATAATATCTTTGTGTTATGTTAAGATTCATTTTGAGCGAAAATTCGATTTTAATAAATAACATAAATATTCATTTTCGAATTTTTAAAAGAAATATATTAAGGCTTTACTAACTGATTAACTCGATTCCTTTCCTAAATACTTATTACAACTATTATTGACCATGCAATAAAAAAAATTAAAAAAATTGCAGCTTTCATGACTGGGTGACATTGCCGAAACATTTCCGTCTCTGCATCCCCGTCAGTTCCTTAAAGAGATGCGACTTAACCCGCGTGCTTAACCTCTTAATCTCGGAGAATTAACGATGTCTTTCATTCCCGATTCTCTAGCGACTGCCGGCAAAAAGAACACTACCAGGCAAGGAGGGAGACGTTGAGGGGATGGTGCACCCGGGGTGGAGGAAAGAGAAGGAGGGTCGAGCTCCGAGGGGAAGCGGCGAAGCGTGTGACATCCTAGACTCTGTTGTCGCTGTCCATCAAATTGACGTCGCACTTTTAACTTGGAAGTTCCCGCTCCTTTTCTTCCCGCTTCTTTTGCCTTTTGTTTTTAGTGTTGTCCCGTTCTCTCCTTCTCCTTCGGCAATTGCCCCTCTTTTCTCTTTCCCGATGACGACTTTGGTGGGGTTTTCATTTTTGCCTCTCTCAAAACTCTTTTCCAGGAGAAACAAATGCGACGGAATCGTTGTCGAAGGGCCCGGAAGCCACCGGAAACAAGCGGTGGGGATTGTTTCCAGGTTTGCTGGGAGGAAGTTTTCCTGAACCAGGAGAACTACTTCCATTTCTCAAGTTCGAAAGGATGTCTGCTTTGGAAAGATGGAGGCCTTTAACATCATGTGAAGAGGATAGGTCTGTCGTATATTTGTTTCTTAGATTCTATACATTTTGAAGCTGAATGAAAATATGTGTGAATAAAGTTCAAACACCTAATTTTCAATTATATTCAAATAATGGGAATGACTCCACCGTTGATCAAAATTACACGAAGTATTAAAACAAGATTTAACCCTTCACTGCCAAGGAAATTTACAGATTCTTAATTTTACCGCAATTTCCTACGGGATAACTCATAAATGGCAGTGAATGGGTTAAAGACAAGTTTAGTTTGACCAAGTGACAATGCAAAGGGAATTTTCACTGAAATAAGGCTACGACCGGCGATTGTCTGAATTGTGGCAGAAAAGTATATAAATAACTAAAAGAAACGATCTTATACGGAAACCAAATCATATTTATGAAAAAGAATGAATTTTGGGAATGAGAACGACAGAGGCAGCTATGATACATTTTTGAGACTACATCATAGATGAGTTTTAAAAATTAGATTTTCAACAACAGTGAAAAGCTAATTTTTAAAAATTTGCTTTTCTACTTAATTTATTGATTAAATATGATCTAATGATTTTTTTAAAATTAGCTTTTCTACTTAAGCTACAGAGGAATAAAGTATTATTCCACTTTAGACAAAACATAGCAGAAAATATTTGATTTCAAATGTCATGTAAAAATCATTAAATTCATTGATATTATATATAACATGGGTTTAAAATAAATCCTTACTTTAAAGCTTATTCATGCAAACATTGGCATATCATTGTGCTATTAATTCATTTCAAGGATCACTGGGAATCCTGTTATTCGAAAAGTGGTTAAGTAGTCAGGATGGCCTGCATATAAATCTGATTTCTTTTTATATTAATTAGCATTTTCTGTGAAAATTTTCACATGTCCTTCTAATAAAGTTAGGCAATATACTTGAACGACTAAAATTTGGGGAAGAATATCAGTGTTTATATAAAATCTTATGACTTGAGCTTATGTGATTTTTTTAATATTATATTAAGGCTGTATTATTCCGCTGAATAATGTAAAACGTGTTCCATTAAAAAATATCAGTGTAATAAATCCCCATGACAAACGTAACACGAATGCCAATCTCCATAATTATTATAATATATTAATCGATTCAATATAGATTTGCTCCATTAATTTCATATTTGTTAATATTTTGAATATCTAATATCTTTATTTGTTCTTGAAATTTAAAATTATTCAAATGTTTGAAACAGATTGGAAGATATTAGCTTAATGGATATCGTCAAAAGAAGATGTGAAATGTAGTTGGCGATGTAATATAAGGCTTTCTAATTACATTGATTCTGAAAGTACTGATGAACGTAGCAATACAGATACAAAAGCAAAATAAAACGATACAAAAACTTTCAGAAGGTTGGTCATTCAGTTATTGCCAGCGGTATTAATTTTTCATTCTTCAGTCAGGTGAGTATTTAATTCAACCATTGATATTTTCAGATTCGTGGCAAATGCTTGATTTCTTCATTATTTTAAGTATTTCTAAAATTTTAAGCCCATTTAATAAGAAAATATCAACAAAGATATAATAAAGAATGATTTAACATTCCTGAAGAGCACTTTAAAAGAAAAAATTGCTATCCATTTCGTATAACCATTTATAATGTTTTTATTTCAATATCACATATTTTATTCATTTTGATATATTTCAATATTATTCAACTATGTTTCTTTTTAATTTCTCTTTCAAATTGTCTCTCATATTGCAAAAGACTATATTGGAACTATATTTAATTGAAATCCCCTTTTCGATATTCCTTCATATTTTTAACAGATGTTTAATCGGCAGTGTTATATTGGATTTGGGGATTGATTGGTGACTTATCATCCATTGCGACATAAAAGGGATAACAACCAGTGGAATTCTAATTTAATATGCGATATTTTGTACTGTGAATGGTAAAATACATGAATTATCACTTTGATCTTCATTTAAATAGATCGCCAACAATATAATAAGAATGTTTTCTAATTAAAAACGGTCGTTCAATTGAAGAAGTAATAACAGTAGCACTAATTAGTAGTAGCACAGTAGTTTGATATTTAAATAATACCCAATCCATTTGGATTTTCATAACCTAGTATTTTCTGATACAAAAATTATATATAATTCCTTTAGAAATAATTAATTTAATTTCGTAACTTATCTATCATGAAGCACGAGAAAAGAGCTGTGTTTGTTTTTTAGTGAATTCTGAGCTAAAAAAAAAGAGGATTTATTGCTCTTTATTCCCTGATTTCTATCTCTGATTGATCTTAATTCTGTCAGTGATAAAGACTAAATAACAGTATTATTACCACAATGTCATTTTAGTTATAAGTTAATTTTATGTTATTATTTATTCTCTTATGAGGGCAGAATTTTTTTATTTATTTCTGCTTAGCAGGTTGATTTTTCCTGCTTCCATTATTTCCTGAGTTCTTAGCAGATCCTATTCAGAAATTAAGGATGACTACAAATATATAAAGAAGAAAATTCTTATTACTAAAGTATTTTAGGGAATGAAAGAGCCGATTGGCTTGCAAAGCAAGCTACAAAGCTAAACACTATTGATCCTCTGAGCATCCCCAAATCTCACATTCACAAAGAGAATCACAAAAAGACCACTCTCTTATGGAACGAGCTGTACCAGAATTCGTCAACTGCCTCTTTAACTAAATTATTTTTCCCCACAATTTCTCAAAGATTAAATAACAAGAATTTCTATAGTGATTTTCACTTAACAAAATTTCTTACTGGCCTTGGTAATTTCAATTACTATCTCAAGAAATATGGATTATCGGACACTGATCTGTGCTCCTGCAGCGTGGGTGGAGTTTAAAACATCGAACACTTGAATTTTGACTGCTCCAAACTTACTGAAGAGAGAAGGAATTTTATTGTGGATCTCGATGCCTGTAATATTAAGTTTCCACCTCCGCTTCATGTTTGGGTTGACCACAAAATGACTTTTTTCTCATTCTGTAAATTTATTGCCTTTGCTGCTTCCATTTTTAATCAGTCATGTTGTAATTTTTTTTCTGTTGTTTTTATCCTTATTTTTATCTGTTTTTTCTTTGTATGTAGTTGTTTCTACTTACTTCTGTAAGTCTTGTGCTGTACATTGTGGTGCACAAAGATTGACTTATTATTATTAATAATAATAAAGTGTGTTTTATTGTACTTTATAAATATTTTTCCAAAATTTAAAGTTCTATAAAATTCTAAAAGTCGATGAAGTTCTATCTTTTTCAGTATTTAAGGAAATCAATTTATGTATCTTAAATGCGTTTTATTTTTTAATTTTTTCTAAAGCCTAGAAACTTTATGTAAAAAATATCGGTGGAAAAAGAAAAGAAAACAAAAATTATAACCCGTTTTTCATTATCAAAGCAGTCCAATTTTCATTATTCAGTGATTCAAAACTACCATTTTAAAAGTCAATTCTGCATTTATTATTATCTACATATTTAAAAGAGTAAAAAAATTCAAAGTACAATTTCCCAGATACCAATCCGATATCGTCTTTTTTTTTTAAATAAAAGTTTATGATTTCTGGATAGTTTATGATTATCAATGTTTATCTTCTTCCTCCGCCCTCTAATTTTTGAGAGAAAACTCAAAAACACTATTTCTCTGTAATTCTCTGTAAGGAAAAAAATCATGATCAAGTTCCCAAGCCATGCCCCCCCCCCTCCCCCCGGATACGGTCGGCGGTCACCTATTCGTTGCCATTCTCTATTTTTGAGAGAAATCGGAAAAACACCAACACCAAAAATTAGTATTTCAGTCCACCTTTTCAATAAAGAAAGTTCATAAAAATTTTCCACTCACAACCGCTGTATATATTTCACCAATTTTTTTAATGACATTCAGATACGGCATCAATGCTCGCTTCAACTTCCATTGGTGAGAGTTATCACAAAATAAAATCTGAACTTAATCCTCAGTCTAAAACACTGGACTGACTTCTCCAATTAATTTCGCCACTTTGTGTGAATATCGCTATTAACCAATAATATAGCTCTCTTAAACGGAAAATTGGAATTTTATATTTTCCTTTGTTTGCAAATCGATGTAGTTCCACAAAGATGAATGACATTATTTTCTTAATTATTTTTATATGATGGGACTAGCTGGTCGTTGAAAACCGCAAGTTAATTTTAATATCGTTGATAAATATTTAATTTCTTTTTATTAAAGAGTGAATTTTTATCATTACAAGATAAATGTTCTTATTCACCATGAAATATTTTATATCAGTGAATCATTATTTTTGATTGAGATAAACAGCATTTTTCAATCAAATCATTTGATTAAAGAAAGAAAAAAAAACTTGTCTTTGAATTACATTCCTACGTTCAGATAAGAATCTTCTAAATAATTTCGTATTTCCTAGAAAACAAATACTGATAGAGAATCCTTATTAAAAATATTATAAATCATTTTGCTTTATAAAAGCAGCAGTGGTCTCTACGAAATGTCTCACATACTCTCCAGTAAATGTACTTTTTGCATTATTTGCCATAAACGATCAATAATTACAAAACAGCCTGTTAGAAACCAATCTTGAATGATTTCTAGTGGCAATTAATCTCTGGGATACGGTTAATACGCAAGTATAAAAAATATGTGCATTTCCAACTTTTTCCCCAAAATATTAAAACCAAAATTTTACACAAAACTACAATTATGGTCATAAAATCATATATCAAATTTCATATATCTAAGTCATTTTATTTTTCAGTTATCGCGTTTGCAATTTTCTGAAAACGGACTTGATTCAAAACTACCTTGATGGATTTGATTCTAAATTCGGTATATATATCTCCACTTTAGACGCTATATCTGTGTGCCGAATTTTATTTTTATTTATTTATTTTGTATTTATCGTGTTAACTTGGCGGGTCAGACAAATTTTCTCTGAATAGATTTCATTCAAAATTTGACGGAAATCTACAAATTTGATGCATTTAACTAATTTCATTCGGCTAGCTCAAAGCGTTTTTGAATTATCTTATTCACAGAGAGAGAGAGATTTCCGATGATATATTTTTCGGATTCAAGGTAGTCTGAAACATGAATATTCGTCAAAACCTCGATATCGATTTTTTCGGTAATTGCAATGCCTCATGAAATGAAAGGTAAAAAAAATAGATTCAAGCTTTTTATGCTAATCAAATTCAAGAAACATTCACTTCATTAACTACTATTAGTAAAAATGTTTTCCTTTCATTTAAGGTCATGAGATAAAACATAATAAAACTGCTTCAAATTAGATTAAAGATGAAAATAATGTCTATACATAAATAGAAAATGAATAGAAATCAACCAGAAGATAAATTACTAATGGTAGATAAATTACTAATGTTATATCCTGGCATTTAATATATTATTGTAGATCTGCATAGAATTTTCCTTTTACCCCAAATTTACTAGCTTACTGAGTGCAGAAAGGGGAGGAGAAAAAAAGATCCCGAAAAGTTTTAAACACTTGCGTGTTTTCTCTTGTCATCGCCTTCTCTGGTTTTGCACACAATTCAAATTCTCGCTTCGCATTCAGCATCAATATATTAACACAAAAACCTTAAAACTTGCTCACAAACTTGCGTGACGCTCAGAATTTTAAACTCTCTCTCCCTCGCTTCTTCTACCTTTGCCCCCATCCAACTGAAAAGTAAATTAACAAAGACTAATTTTTCCGGTCAAGGCAAGGAGTAAGGTGCTGAAGAAGGAGGGGGGTAAAAAAATGGAGCCGAAGGAGGAAAAGATTTATTACATTGATAACTTTGGGGCCGGCTTTCTGAAAGAATTTAATTAACCGTCGCGAAGGAAGTGTTTAATTATGCAACGTTTCGAAGACTACAATTACTTCTGTCTGGGTGACCAACGTGATGATTTTTCCCGTCCATTTTTTTTCTCTCGGTAATTAAAACTCATTAACTTGGGGGTGGAAGATCGGCAATGAAATTACTTCTGCTCATTTCATCGCCTACGAAAACAACTGCTACCACGATGCTGCATGTTTAAACTCTGCGATCATAACTTGCCGTTTTGTGCCGGGTTTTTTGTGTGTGTTTGCGTTGTAATGAATTCATGTACTTTTAATTTTTCAGTCGTGGGAGGAAAATGTTTACACAAATTAGTTTTTGGATTCTTCGCCTAATTTTGATTTTTTTTGTCGAATATTTTAATGGTAAGTGACATGTGTAAACCTTTTATTTCTTATAAAAGACGATCATATTTTTGTTGGAGCTTATATAAATAAAGAAGTAATGAAATTTCACTAAATCTAAAGCTAAAAATATAATTTTGAATTCTGTTGATTTTTTTTAATAAAGGTAAAATAATTAATGCAGAATCGTCGTTCCTTCAAAATTACATTAAAGAGAAAATTTATGTTTCGGTAATTTCCAATTAAAGACTATTTCTTAATAGTATACTTTTCAGACGCGAATGGTTGTAACTCTATTTGCTTTTATAAAAAGTTAAAAAAAATGACATTCGAGATAAGAATTTATAAAAAAAATTGAAAAAAATCAATTATAATTAATAATGGTAATAAAATTTTTTGTATAAACATTTGTCCTCTTTCACGCTTTTTTTCTCTTCAAAAACCTACAAACTCTTTTAAACAAAAATAAATAAACATAAATTTAAATAAAAAAAATAATGAATAATTTTGATGCCTCAACTTCGCGACACAGTTTCATAACGAATTGGGCAGCTATAAATGTATTCATTCTGTACGGTGTTCACACGTATGAGACTGGCTTTCATATTAAACATTCGAATCTATTTATCTAAAATAATTAACAAAAATAATTTGTTAAATTTTCTAAAAATCACTTTAGTTTTAATAAAAGGCATTACTCCGTATCTTTTTTGTATAAAAAGTTATGTACTATTCGTCATAAAATTTGTTCAACTACAATATGCTACAACTGAATGCCATAAATAAAGAACCATAACAATATTACAACCAATGCTATAATAATAATAACGGCAACTCCTTTTAAAAATCATAAACAAATCGTAGTACCAAAATCGTATTTATTAATTTATCCTTTTTAACTAATAATTGTATTCTAATTTAACTCATAGCTGATGAAAGTGCAAAACTACCTTGTCCAGCCATTGTGGAATGCAATTCTAAAAGGCGAGGAACTTAACTTTGGCAGTAGTTAGGTTTGAACGGAGTATTCAGTTTACAGGACTAATTTAGTGCACTTTTTTTACTTCATATCGAAAATAGTAATATAGAATTTACAGTAGTCTCCCTTATAAATAATTAAAACTCTACGCAGCATTCAATCGCCTTATTTGCAGTACTACAAATTTATCAATTCAAATATTAACTTAAAATATAATTTCTTTCTCCACAAATTCCTATAATATATGTGGGAGGATTGAGCTATATCTGACCAGAGAATTCAATTACCGCTCGTACACTGTCTCCTTCAAGAATTACTAGGCAAGACGAATAATAAATTCTTTAGTAAAAACATCAAGAGTAAAAAAACAATCGATATTTATGAGAAAAATATTAGTTATAACAAGAAAATGTCGCATGAAAGCAGCTTTCGAATCATGATCATCACATAGGCTGATTAAATTAAACTGATTTAAAGGCATCCTTTTGGAGAACCTGGGAACAGCAAAACTAGAAAACACTACGAGTTGAACTATGACAAGAAGATTCCGAAACAATCTTTGAGATGCTGATGAATGACGGAAAGTAGCTTGTAAACTGGATTTCAGTGCGTTTCCTCGGTACTTATATTAAGACCCGCTCTAACATGGCTGCCATATGTTTATTCACAGCACAACTTTTAATTACGTTTTATGAAAGTCTACTGTATTGTTTCCACATAATTTCATTAAAAGATTATGGCAACATTGTGGAAAATCATATGAGTGTTATTTTTATTTATGCACACTTCCGAGCACAATAACCTTATTTCCTATAAGTGATATATATTATTGCTACCTTAAAGTTGGACGAAGTAAAAAAGTCAAAATAAAACCACTTTTTTATTTTTCTGCTTTCAATGAAATTTTTTCCCTGATCGTCGTTGGTTGAAAGTTCACACCACATACGTTTGGAAAATTAGCTCAAAAAAAAAAAAAAAAAAAAAGTGCGTGCGCATCAAGGAAAAAGTTTCGAAAAATTTCCTCTCCCCAGTCGACAATGGCTTTTGTAGGATGAGCATCCTCAATCCTCTTTTTTCCCCCTCTCCTGGCCTTGCAAAGGCGGTGGACGGTGAAAAAAAAAAAAAAAAAAAAAAAGGAGAACGAACGAGGAGAATAAATCTCCGCTGCTGAGTGGGTGTCTGTCCCTCCAATTGTCCGGTGACAAATGTTCGTCCATTCGGAGGATCCGGCTACTTTGTGCCGAGTCAGGTGATGCCTCGCTATATAGTCTTGAATCAGAATCCGGGCGGCGGTTAATGTGAAGTGGGTCCTGCAGATTACTCGCAGGAAGGAAATAGAAAAGGATCTCCTTGTCCGGCAACGCTGTAAATTTAGTCTTTCATTTCTGACCGAGAAACGTAATTTCTGCATTCTTCGGAAAAAGTGGTACGAAAATTAAATTCTAATGACTGACCAGTCTGGAAATTTTGTGATACAACAGACAGTTTAGGTGACAGAAAACAAGAAAACCAAAAATCTTTTATTCGATTCTGTGGCTGTTTTTATTTTCTCGTTTACATATTGTATAGACAAAGTATAATAATCATCAAAAAATTTGGGATCGAAATTTTGACGAATTTCCACGTTTCAAACATCCCCGAGTTCGAAAAGGACATTTTTGGGAAATGTCTGTCTGTCTGTGACAAAGATAACTCAGAAAAGCTTTGAATTATGAGGATAAAATTTGGTTTATGGTCTTTACATGAAATTTGTGGATTTCTAAAAGTCTGTCTGTTCGACTGTTTGAATATAAGTTAACACGATAACTATAAAACGAAGAGAGCTAGATATGTAAAATTATGTGTGCAATTTTAACATCTATTGTGTAGACATCTGTCAAATTTTGAGCTAAATCCAGTGATACAGAGTTATTGGTCTGTATTTTCAGAAACATGTAAACGCGACAATACAAATGCGCAATGATTTAAATATATCACATTTTAAATGGGATTTTGTAACTGCAAGTGCATTGTTATGTCAAATCTTTGTTTCAATCGATTGAGAAAAATGTGTCTAAACAACAAATTCGATTTTCGGATACTATTAACTGCACTCCAGGAACTAATCGCCAAATTATTCGCCAAGGATAACGCCATAGTTTTAGTAAAAATGTTAAATTCACGCCAAAAATTAATATTTTGTAACTATTGTATGCCAATGACATATAAGGCGTTCTTCGACATGATAAATTCATGAGAAAGCATACGAGAAAGTTTGGGAGATTGGAGATTCCTGGTTTCTTTTGTTGTTGTTACTTTTCAGTCAAGCAATTTTTATTTTTGTTGAGAATTCATATGATAGCGTATTAAAATAATAAGATCATTTCCATTAATCGAAATTAGAAAAAGATTTATTGGACATTGGAATAAAATACAGTTAGTAAATGAATCTCTTACATCTTATAATCTTTCATCTAAATATTACATTTTTGTAACAACCACTGTAATATGATTTTTACGTCTGCAGATTGTTCTTGTGATAAATAAATAATAAATATTTGATACTTAAAAAAATATCGAGCTAAGCATTGTTAAATTAATTACCTTGGCAGTTGTCCGATAAGAAATAAAAATATCATGTATGAATAAAATTCTGTAAACAAAAGTTCATCATATTACTGACTAATCAATTCTGGCGATCATATGGCTTACCAAAGTTATTGGTTATATTTACTTAATTCCAGTTAAATCGTTTAGTTCACACTTCATGTCTATGATTCCCTCAAATTGTTAAAAAATGAAACCGTTTAAATGTCTTGCATATGTTCTATAAATATTGAATATGAACATTTCTAATGGAGACGAATCCCATGACATCATATTGCAATTAAAGGAGTAAGAATCCGAAGCATATGTCTTCAACTTTCGTGGTATTGTAATTTTACTTTCTAATTCGTCTTTCAGACTACACAAATTTTAACAAAATTCTTTTTCGTTAGCTTCATATTATGCTATTAAATATTTGATGAAACAATAATAACGATTTGAATTTAAGGGCAATGTAATCTATAATTGGAAATTAGGTTAAAAAACTTCTTAAAAATTACCGAGGTTTAGAAATTTTTTTCACAAATATTAAATTAACATTAAAAAATATTTTTTTAATGTTAATATGTTATAAAAATAATGTTTGTGCAGTGATGTTTTCGAAAGTTATGGTGGGAAACATTAAAGTTTCTGTTAATTTTAAATTAATTAAATTTTTTAATTAAAATTTCAAACACATTATTCCCAGATACTCATTGCTGCCTTCCAATATAAATAAATGTATTACGTTTGGTAACTGTAAATCAATTTGTTTGACCTGTAGAAGGCCAAAACATACAAACTTTATTAGTAGTAGAGATAAAATGGTCATTATTTATTTATTTAAGTATATCTCTATGCCTTAGTTATAAAAACTCATATATGTATATTTATTTAAATAACAAAATATGTATAGAGTAAGAGAAAAAAAAGAAATCTAGATTTTTACATGTAAATAAATTTTAATTGAGGTTATAAGAAATTGGCACATATTTCAAATACAATGAAATGTCTTAACATATGCATTCAATCCCTTACAAAAACTCTTAAATACAAAAGCCGAAACTTATTTGATCATATTACAAACATGCTCAACATTTTGTTCCTTCAAAAGAAAAAAATCCGATATATTTCCAAAAGGGCACATCAATACGTCAAGGCATATGTATTCCAGCAACACAGTATTGCGTGTGTCATTGCAAATAGATGTAAATAAAATTTTGATTCGGCGATAAACTGCAACTTCAAAAAGCTCAAAATCCTACAAACAAATCAATGCTCGCACGGTTAAATATTTATCACATGGCTTCAAAAATACGTGCACACGGTAAACGTATTGGTTTGTCCAACATTACTCTTGGTTACTTCATATCGGCGCTATCGGTATTCAATACTCGGGTATCGGTATCCAATACGGCTACTGGAGAGCTTTTTTTCCATGCCAATGCGGAACTAACCTTCACGTGGAGTATGCCTTCTACGTCAGGAAAACCGACTGTAAAAATACGAGCAACTTTAGAGACTGTTTACAGACCGACCGAGATTTTTTTCCAGGTAGAGACGTACTGATGAAAAGTTACTTCGTGATTATATTTATATGAAAAATAAGGTAGTCGTTGAGAACAAATAAAATAAAAACTCGCTTGCCGAATTTCTTCTCTAGTACATCAAATAAGATTTTGGAAAGGTTGCTTGAAATTTTCTCAGTTGTGATTGATTTGTAAAATCTATATGTTACCTGATATTGAAATTAATAATTCAGTCTAGTATAATAAATTCATGTTCATGTAATATATGTCAAATGAGAATATTAATTAGCTTATGAATATTATTATGTATTTTAAAGGAAAATGAATTTTAAGATAGTTGAATTTTTATAATGAAACATCGTAGTATGAGAATATAATATGTTTGATACGTCAATCTTTTTTATTTAAGTTTTAAATTTTGCTTTGAATTATATAGCAGCGATAATGTGTTCACAAAAGAAAAATACCGAATAACCGTCGGAAAGCGCGTTCAATAAAATAAGCAATAAAAGATGTAGCAAAATATACTTGCATTATTTATTCATTCATCAAAATTACAGAAATCTCGCAGAAATAAAACTGGTATCACTTAAGAACTTATTTTTTGTTTAATTTTAAAGCGGTGTAAAATTAATTCTGTTCAACAATATGTTCGAAATTTATAGAAGGAAAATATTGCTTAATTTTTAATTAAAAGTTTGAAAACCTCTTGTCTAGTTTGCTTTTGCTGCTCTAGAAGCAACTGCGCACCAAATTTTATTTTAAGTCCAATAATCAGCCCTGTAGAACATTTCGAATGATTTAAGCAGTATAAAAGCCACAATTTACAGATAAATGCCAGCCTAAATATCTAAAAGAATAAATTTATTAATTGCCTCAAAGTATAGTCTAAAACATTAAGCATAGATATTAGATCTCATATACAGTTACGTTGTGTCGTGTCATTGTGACGTCTCGTATACTGACTCATAATATTTGCTTCAACGTAATTCAGTTCTAAAACTGTGAATCACAAATCCCCAGTGAGTCAAAGTCAATTTTTAGTCAGACATGAAAAGATCGCGAAACTTCCCATACATTTTAAAAATATGATTGTGCTTGACATATTTATCAAATCATATATTACTAATATTTTATGCAAAATTTTATTTAATAATTATCATTTTTTTTACCTTCACAATTTCTTTCTGTTTTTTTTTTTTTTTTGATAAATAAAACCTTTTTTATTAACAAAGTGTAATGGAAAATTCGATGTGCCAAGACTGCAGAAGGTCCTTTATAGATTTGGTTTCTAAAAATTCGGTTGCGATGTTTAAAAGTTAGGAAATTCCTGATCTAGACTGTAGGTTCTGTAACAAACCTGTATGTAGTAAAAATATATATAGTAAGCGAAATTTATTTTTTTAAATCATATACATTGATAAAAAGGTGCAATAGAAATTCAAAAATTGTTCAGATATCTATGAAATTTTAATAAAAAGATTTTTAATTTAATTAAATTGATTGAAAATAAGAATTAAATAATACATTTTATTGAATTAGATATAAAAACATTTGAAAGTATTCTAAAAAACAAACTGTAAAACTGAATAGAAATATATTAATTTTACACTACGCTTTAGAAAAATGTCGAAATAAATTAATTGGTATTCAGACCTTTCTTTAAAGAATTTTTTGTTTCGTTATTGTTTTAGTTCCTTAGATAATTAGTTTTTAATGACATTAAATTATACTAAGTTGAAATAAATTTCCCTTAAATTATTAAATTGAAATTTCCTTCATTTATTTCCATTATAAATTTCTTCAATTTATTTTTTATCCTTATTTATTTTATAAATTTCTTTGTTCCAGTCTCATTGAAACTTTATCTTTAATCGATGGCTCTATTTAATATATTTCTAAAATCAACACATAAAAGTAAAACTTGTATGTACATTTCTTTGCCTTTATTCTTTTTTACTTTCTTTCTTATTTATTTACTTTTCAGTAACCTTAAATTGGATTAGTTTTCTTTTCTAAATACACGAAAAAATTCAATTTTTATTAAATCAAACAGTAAGCCTTTTACGTTCTTATCTTTTTTCCTGCACTTTCTTTTTGCTTTTATTTATATGGAGTATAGATAAATTGTTGCAATTGCCAAAAATATTCAAATTCGAACTTATGTTTAGAATATGACCATGTTTCAGACCATCTTGAGCTCGAAAAACACATTTCCTTTTTTTGCCTTATTCTGATCTGTTTATGAACATAATAAATCAAAAACGCTTTCAGCTGGAAGAATAAAATTTGGTAATTGGGTTTTAGACCAAATTTATAGGTTTCTATAAAATTTTGAAGAAAATCCATTCGAAGGAAGTCTGTCTGACTGGCTGTTCGATTATAAGGGAACTCGATAACTACAAAACGTAAAGATCTAGAAAAATAAAATC
>JAPMOR010108390.1:36762-61621 GCA_026543865.1 Argiope aurantia | reverse complement strand
TCATTTCCCCTGTCTATGGCCAGTTGGGGATGCGTGGTGCAGGAGAACGTGCCCGTCTATCACTAGATTCAGAAATCCTCTACCATGCAGGTAATTCAGCCAAAGTAGAATTTAATTGTCTGCCGTTTCAAGCCTAATACTCTATGCTGTTCTTGAATATTCGAATTAGGGTGAGTGAATAGGAAGAGGAATGACACATTTGGATATGAAGAGGCGCTTCGAACAAAATTAGATGTGTGAGTATATTATCAAATAGTTTGCATTAAACTCTTTTGATCCTGTGCATATATGTTGCCACATGTATTGTTGGATGTGCAGTTAATCAATAAAACATATGAAGGTTACAAAGCAATAATTAGCTTTCATAGGGATTTTAATTATGTTTTTAACTCCCTTGGTTTGAAATGACTCCTGGTTCCCAAATGGTTTCAAATGACTTCAACTCGTGTTCCGTAAAGTAAGTCTTTAAAAGACCGAAGAAACAATTAAAATGATTATACAAATTTTTGAATATGTCAAAAATTGATAACTTGAAATTTTTTTGTTTTATATAAATGAATGACCATTAATTGTACGCTCGTTTCCAAAATGATATTTAATGCGTTTAGTGTTCGAAAACACTCATTTTATAACAAATCTCACATTCATTTGCTGTCAAAATGCTTTTGCCTAATTTTTAATAGATCATACTATTTAACTTTTTAAATAAAAAAATAGTAATATTTTGCTGATAAATCACTAATATTAATAGCAACGGCTTAGTTATTTAGAGCATTTAAAAATGATCTGTTTGTTACAACTACTCAGGTGCTATTAAGAAAGAAAAGGAATGTTTGATTAAACTTTAAATCAAAAAATATTTAAATATAAATTCTTCGAAATCTTCTAATGTGTACGAATTGACGAAGAAATTTTGTGTCTGTAAATTCTGCACAGCTTTTTGAACTAATGTCCAACAACTGTCGTAAATTATATGAATAAGCTACTGACCATTCACTTTAGACAAGTAAAGTATTTGATTGAAAAGAACATGCTCAGAGAATTAAAGTCAAAGAAAAAAAGAATAATATTCATTTGATAATGATAAAGGACGCAACGTTATTTTAAAATAATTATTTTCAAACAAAATAGCATTATGTTCAGTTTCTTAGAATCTCATTCGTCTTTATTTCTTTATAACTAGTTAGAATTTGATCTGATTAATGATCCTAGCAAATATTCCAAATATATTTTCACTAACAAGTTCATGATGCACTTATTCTTAAATCTCTAGATAGAGATATTCAATAAATAAAATAACTGCCGCTCTATACTGCTAAGAACAGCTATTATAAATTGAAAATTCAAAAGCTTGGAATTATTATTGAAGGTGAAAATATTGATATAAAACATTATTTTGTCTAATAATAGTGGTAATTTATGTGAAACATATAATGATCAATTGCTTTTGAGACATCGTTTATGAGAACAAAACTGGTGCAGAAAGTTTCTTCTACAAACTCTTACAAATAATGAAAACGTCATAAAATGTTTTGCTGTTTGTGAAGAAAATATTGAAGTCGTTTCCTATGAATCGGGATGCACTAAATTGCAAAAGTAAATGTATCAAAACAATACTTTTCCAACCAATTTTTATTTTACCAATTTTATCTCCAATTTTTTTTCATTGAACCTCAAGAAATATTTCAAAATAAATTTTAAAATGAATTTCTAACAATACTATTCATTGTTTTAATAATTGCATTCGCGTATTTGATGAATATTGAAGTTAAGGTAAAAAGAAAAAAAAAACTTTTTTTTTTCACAAATTAATTCCAAAGATGACTTTTTTACTCCCACTTTTATTAAAATAACAATATTTTTCTGATAATTTTTTCTTCAATCTGGGTGACGTCTTAGGTATAAATTGCAATAGCTCAAACTAGCAGGTTTAGCCGGAAGTAAGACAGAAGAGTGTAGTTTTTAACATTAAGATGTTGCTATGTTTTGCACTAGTTAGCACGAATCACTTTCTTATTCAATGTTTGATGTATTTCGAACCTAATTACATCGTTTTTAAACCAGACAAATTTTCTTGTGTGTCTATTAACAGAAGCCTTGACTCATTACGTTTTTATTGTTCTTAATAAGATGTTCAATTTTAAAACATTTTATTTAAAACTGGAGATAATATGCAATTAACTGTCTTTGAAAGTGAATAACTGTCGTGGATAAATTCCGTAAATAGTTTCATATGAAAATATCAACCCTTTAAAAACTTTTTTTTATATTAGCCAACGTTTATCTTTTAGGTACATACTTCAAACAATACGTTGAGAAATCGCGAGAAATAAGTATTCTTTAGTTTTCCCGGAAGCATACAAATTGATGATAAATTCAAAATATATTCCTAACTTTTTATTAAAAAATTAGTTATTATTTGAGTATTTTAAACCAAACTGATAACTAATGCATTTTTAACAATTAAATAATTCTTTTACGAGTTGGAAAGTTGCGGTGAGTTTACCACCGTTTGTTGAGTTTGGCATTTTCCCAAGGAAGTAACAAATCAATATTGCTGAATTATAATTTTATTTCTTCCTTTTCTAACCTCTGAAAGAAATAAAATGCATCCTGATCATTTCACAGATCTGTTTTAAAAGTTCGAACATATTACTACAGAAATGTTTACCATAATTTTGTTGAGATTTTTACTAAACTTTTCCCTTTTACGTACGAAAATCGTTCAAAATATCGAATATTTCTTAATAGCTTAATAATGTTCTCTGATTCTTTAGCTTTCAAACGATATCATGATGTTGTCAATATTCTGAATATTTCTTGAGTTATAATTATTTTTCTTGAGGTACTTTCACTAAAAACTGTAGTTTCGTTTTTTTGAAAAAACTCATTTTATGAAGAATGATATTTTTCCACTCTGTTTCTTCATTCAAACAATCATAACTCAATAAGAAATTAACCAAATTCAGTTATTTACATATCAAAATAATCTGTATGAAATAGCGGATGTTTCGTGCCTCAATCAATGTTATATTTATAGAAATAAATTTTTAATAGCTGTTTAAAAGTTAAAATTACAGAAAAAAACTCGCTTTTTCCATTGATCGTTGATGAAAAATTTGTTTAAAAAAACTATACCTTTTTATAACGTGTTTGAGGCAGACAACATAAAGGCTAATATTAGGCATAATTTCCAACTAGAATTGTGTGTCTGTACAAATTAGAATTTAAGATATCATGTTTTAAAAAATAGGCTAATTAGCTCATTAAATATTATTTAATTAATTAATAATAAGTGTAACATGGTTTTTTCTCACTGAAATGAGTTTAAACATATATTAATAACCTACTGTGAAAAAACTGGATTTTTAAAGTTAAAATTTAAAAAAAATCTCCAAATGTGTACGTACACAATGTTAAGTTAATTACTGCTAAAGTAGATTAAAAAGCTATGAAATAATCTTTTAGTAACATTACATTGTAACATTCTCCCTTACCATTATTTAGAAATGTTTGATATTATGTTGGAAATCTTCATGAGAACATTTCTGCAGACTTCATTAATTCGTGATTTTTAAGATGGCACTTTATTTTGATGCCAGAATGCCAGCAGCGTTTTCCACTCAGGTATCATCATTCCTTAGACATTTCAGTTATAAAAATAGATGTAAATAGTGTGCTGAATTTTGCATAAAAATGCTTTTTATATTTGCATTACATTTATTTGAATAGCACTGAAAAAAAGAAAACGATTAGCTAAAACGTTATTTTACACCAAACAGATAAAAAAATAATTTTTAAAAATATTTTTTTATCTGAAGATTTAGAATAAACAAATCATTGCATAAATTCTTTGAATACATTTTAAAATGAAAAAGAAATTGAATAAATAAACCAGCTGATGTTGTCTACCTGAAAATTTCTCGCAAACTCTCCGTTTTATCACCTTCTGGATCTTGTGGAAGGGTGTCCATATTTGACATGAATCTACGGAAAAAGGGCTTCCAAAATACAAATTTCATGCAAATATGTATTTTGGAAGCCCTTTTTTTCTACCGATTAAAATTAAAATTTGATACAGTATTAAAGTTGCAGTCAAAAGATCATTTACCAAAACTAATGAATATAATTCATTGCGATTGTGATGATACCAATTAATGATGATGATTGAATTAATGATTTCAGTTTAAGAATCGTTCAAAACTGTTTTAATATCGGCAATTTTTAAAAAAGATTTTCACCTAATTTTGAACAATAAATTACATTGCTGATCTTAATTCTAACATTTTTCACTGTTCCATCAAGTATTTAACAGCGTGATTTTCTTCCATTGATGAAGTTGAATAAGAAACATGATGAAAAGAAAGTGAAGTTACAATACTTCTAAACTTAGGAGTATTCTAAACTAGGCAAATAAATATATTTTTGAAGTGTATAATGTCTATCTGACTTGATTCTATTAGTATGCATCTTATACACAATAAAGGCACACCAACCCTATTAAATAATATTGGTTCAATTTATGTAACAATATAATGCTTAAAAATATTTTCTTTGGATAGTCTTGAATAAATAATAAATTATGCATAAGATACTTAATTGAAAGTAAAATAGCCAAAATTACTGTTAAACTATCGGGTCTCTAATGGTGGCTAATGGCAGATTATATAATTTTGTAGCAATAATTCCTTTTAATTCATTTTTGCTTAAGTTAACTGAAGATCTCCAACTCAATGTACACCATTTTCTAATTATTTTTAGCTCTAACTTTGGTAGCAAAAGTCATATCAGATATCTAGAGATTGATAGAATATTGATTGAATTTCACAAATAATCATTCTAAAATAATGGAATCGAATTAATTTACAGTGAGGAGTATATGTGAAAGCACTGGAATAAATAATTGAGAATATTGAATAATAATTGAGAATTAAAGAATAGAGACGCATAATATATATATTTAAAAAATGAATAGGAGTAATCAGTTAAAAAAAAGCCAATTAAATAATAATTAAGTAAAAAATGTAATCAATGACATTTTTGAATTAAAGGAATTCATTAGAATAAATAATTGAGAACGAAGAACTTTCAAATAAAGAATTGGTATGAGAAATATTTAATTAAAAAATAATCAATAGAAGGAATCCGTAAAAACACAGCTTAATAAATTAAGCAATAACAAAAAGAAAAAAATATAATAATTGAAATTTTTGGGAGAAAGTAAATGTTTTTTTTTTTCGAGACAATTGGTATCAAATATACCTCAAGTCTATTTTGTAACTATAATCAATCGAAGAGAAAGAAATCCAAATAAATAGTTAATTGATACAATTCATTCAAACTGAATTACGTCCGTTACCGCTTCTGAACTATTTATTCAAATATCACTTCCCTTGTCTATGGCCAGTTGGAGGATGCGTGGTGCAGGAGAACGTGCCCGTCCATCTCTGGATTCAGAATTTCTCTACCATGCGGGTAATTCAGGCTCAGCAGAATTTAATCGCCTGCCGTTTCAAGTCTAATACTCTATGCTGTTCTCGAATTGGGTTGTGTGAATTGGAAGAGGAATGACACATTTGGGTGTGAGGAGACGCAAGGAATGGAATTAAATGTGTGAGTAAATTGTCAAATATTTTGCATTAAACTGGTTTGATCCTATTCATATATGTTGCCAGACGTATTGTTCGATGTGCAGTCGATCAATTAAATGTAGGTTACAAAGCACTGAATAGCTGACGTAGGCATGTTAATTTTGATTTTAAATCCCATGGTTTGAAATGACTTCATGAAATGACTCTCATGGTTCCCAAATGGTTTGAAATGACTTTATCTCGTGTTTCGTTACTCGAACAGGTTTCCACAATTTTTTTCTATACAACAGACCTTTCTATTACGTACATTGAGAAACTACGGATTTACAGGCGGTTAATCATTTGAAATATTTAAATAGAAATTTTTGTTGACTATAAGTTATTAGACAAAATATGCACTTTCTTTTTTGGCACAGCAATAAAATGGTGGTTGCTCTTTTCAGGCGCTAGAATCACATGAAAATATAAATAATTGCAACCATAATAATCGTTTGAAAAATCGAATCTTCAAAAACTGATCAAGGATCAGTTCAATTATCAGTATTAATTCAAATTTCCGGTTTTATAAGTCTTTTAATATCATAATTCCTTCAAATTGGCACTCAACATGTAATTGAGACCCGCGTTGTGCAGGAAATGATGTAAGTGTACTATAGAGAAAACACGGTTGAACCTATAGCAAGCAAATTTGACATTTCATGGCTACTGAAATCAAAATGTTTTTTTGAAATATTAAAATATTTTATTAGTATTTTTTTAATTAAAAACTAATCTCTTTTTTAACATATCCCTGAAAAAATTGCAAGCATCATGTCACTTAAACTCATTTTTATACCACTTTTATATTTTAAACAATTTTTTTTTAAATTAAAAGTAATTGAGATTTGATAATATTCATTTCATAATGATAAAAGACTAAGCGGTATTTTAAAAAGATACTTTGAAACACGATAAATTCATGGTCAGTTATTTAGAATTTCGGGTGTATTTTTTTAACTAGGTAGCATTCAATAGGGTGAAACGTGGGCCCCGAAATATCAATTTACTAATTCAATTATGTAGCAGTGCTCCAGACACTTTTAAATGAAGCAGAAAGTGATTTTAATGATAAGGATAATTGTACAGAAAAGTTTTTGGATGTTTTAATATCTATGTTCAAACATAATTAATTTTTCTAGTGATAATGTATTTTGAAAAAATTATAAAATTTATTAATACACCAAGATATATATATACAGAATTTATAAGTTGATTTTTTTACTAGTTCTTAGCCTGTATGTTTAAAATGCCATAGAATACCGTTCTATGAAAATCACAAAAGCCATAAAAAAAGGGCCAAATTTACCCATTGTCCTTTTTTTTTTATTTCATATAATTGTTAAATTTTACATTATATTTTTTTCTATATACCTTCATATGCTGTAAATATAAATATGATTTCAAAAGTAAAAATTAATATGCCTTTTCAAGAATATTATTTATTGTTATATGTAATTTGAGAAGAAAATGTATGTTCCAACTCATTTACTTTTTTCAATGACAATATATTTTGCAAAAATTTCTAAATATCTATATATCAAGAAAAATATCTGCAAAATATATTGGTATTCTTCATACTAATACATTCATTAGAAAATTTAATATTAGTGTAAACGAAATGCGATCTGGTAGATCGCACCTCCCCAGTTACGTGTTAATGATCTTTGCAAAAATGCCTTATAGATTAACAAGTTGATTACGCTCTGACTCACCAGATTCAAATTCCTCAGAATTAACGCCGTTCTATATTGTACAGAACAGCCTTTGAAATAGGATTAGCAAACAATATAATCTGGTGATTAATGTAAAATATTTATATATAGAACTATTTTGTCTATTGATAGTGGTAATTTATACGAAACATATAAAGATCAATAGTCTTTGAGTTATGTTTATGATAACAGAACTGGTGCAGAAGGTTTAACTAATGCGTATTTAATAATAAAATATTTATTATTTATCATATGAATAGAAACGTTTTAAGGAATTACAACTGCAAATGTTTGTTGAATTTGGCACTAACTCAAGGCTTTAGTTTAGTTATATATTAATGTCCAGTTTTAAAGCAACATTTCAGTTATTTTAGAACGGGCTTCATAATTTTGAACCGTGGTCTGATGATGAGGATGTCACCTGACTCTCCTTCCCGCTGTCTCCCTCCCCCGTTCCACACCACACTAGAGGCAGGACGTTTGGCCCAGATGGATTTGACGTGCACCAGACCCTCTTAAATAGCGGTCTTTAGGTGGAATTGGATCGCGAACCTGAAGTCCTCCGGTTCTGAAGCTGAGACCTTATCACTAGGCCACCGCGATCCCACTTTCTCAAGGCATCAAAATATCATTATTAATGCATGATAATTTTATGGCTTGACTTTATTTTTTATGTTCAGAGTAATTTGTAGTATCTACAAATAGGATTCACATGGTCTTTAAATACACACAAGTACTTCAAAACTAATTCAGTCTGTTTTAAAATACTAAACGCTTTAAATAACAATTCGGAAACGGATGTTTAATTACTAGTAATTTATTTTAATGAGATAACATTTTTCAACTAATTAATTTTTGACAGTACTTAAAATTTGTACTCTATTTCATATAGCTACTACTTTCTTTTGTTTGAATTTTTGTTTGAATAACATACTTAATTTCCAACGAACGTCCATTCCATATATATTTTGAAAAAAATGCGATTGTGTCCCATATGTGCTTAACAGCTAGAGAAGCAAATTTTACTTTTTGCTCTATAGACAAGGAAAAAATTATTATTATTGCTTGTGTGAATCAAGAATAATTAAAAGACCATAGAAAACCCCGGACGCCAGGGACCAATCATAAACAATTTCAATAAATTCAAGAATTTTTTGAAAAATGGCTCCTGTTCTTATAACAAGAAGATTAAATACAGATTCCGCTAAGTCCTGTCAAGTGAAACAGACCAAATGAAAAACGCTTTTCCCCATACGAATGACCCAGGATAAATAAACTTACACACGTTTCAAAGAATACTTAAGTGAGGACTTCACAGATAAACCATACAATTCTAGAGGCTGCCAAAATGGTGTTTTCGCATCCCTTGGGTTGTGAGTTCAAACCCCTCCAGCTGAAGACTCTCCGTGTATGTGATGGCTGGTGCACGTATAATTCTGTCGTGGCCACAAAGTTCTCCAAGTCGGTACAATACCACAAGGAAGTACTGCTTCAAATGTAATCGTTCTCTGATTCAGGTGTAAATCTGTGGTTGAATGAATGAAATGCATGATTGAAATTCTCCCCGTAAAAAGGGATGTGACGTATGAGTAGCTAAGTCTCTTGGCCTTAGATGGCGCTACTGAAGCAAGAAACGCTAAATTATCGACTTAAAATCGCTTACTTGACTTCGGCAGCGGGATTGTCTATGACAAGTGCCATAAGAAACAACAACAGCAAAAATGGTGTTTAACTGTATTTCAGAACATAGCCCATGTTCGAAAAATTTTGGGAAAAAGGTGATTTATATTTTTATAATCGTTTAAAAATTTTCTACAGATAAGAAACTCTAATTCTGTTGCGAGATCTTTTATGCGCTCTTTTCTTGTGCTAAATGTGCTAAGTGCACAAACAGAACAGTAAAGTTTTAGAGACGGATTAATATACATGCTCTAAAAAAGCAGCATAATTAACATTGGAATTAAAATGGTTGCTAAGCACTATCCCTTAATCTATAAATTAGTTGTTCGTAGTGATTGCAGCCTTCATGGGAGTAATATATCCACACCATTGTAAAATGAAAAAAAAATTTGACAAAACGTGATAGAAAAATGATTTTTTTTTGTTATGAACGAATATATATATAGAATGAGAAAATCGCTTAACTCTTTTAAACTGCTCTTGGGAATTTTGTTTGATCGAACATTTCATTTAACCTTATCCAAACAAATTTTGTACATTTTATCAATAAAATATCACTTTTTAATTGAAATTAATCTATTCAACTATACATAAAAGATATATTCCAATGATGAACGAGTTTCCAGCTTCTAAAACGGTTTTATAAAACAACCTTCTATAGAAGTTGTTCCCTAATGTTAAATAATTGCGATAATTACTGGATTAAGTTTTTTTCGAAGGCAGCACTAGCTCTTTCCAATAAACAATTTTTTTTATATAAATCCAAAATGAACTTTTGTTTAAATAAAATGAATTTATTATTAAAAAAAATATTTACAAATACGATATGGAACTATGATAACAAAGTACTTTGAAATTGCTTTCAACCTAAATTTAGTGTTCATTGAAAAAAGAAGTTTCCGATTACAGATCGCGTTTTGAATAACAACAGGGAAAGGTAACATTAAGTCAAAGCTCTGGTTGCACTAAGAGGCGACGCGAAAAATATATCGCAAACCACAAGTCGGTTTTTTACTTTCTCCAATACGTAGTATGAAGAAATTACAATAATCGTCAAAAAATTGGAATTCCAGATTTTACGAATCTCCACCTTTTTAGACTTATTTGAGTTCGAAAAACACATTTTGAGAAAATGTCCTTTTGTGGCAAAGATAACTCAAAAGCGCATTGAGCTAGACGGTTCAAATTTGGTTTACAGTCTTTACATCAAATTTTCAGATTTCTAACAAATTTTTGGTACAATCTGTTCAGAATAAACCTATCTGCGCGGCTGTTTGACTGTAAATTAATACGATATTTACACAACGAAAAGAGCTACATAGATAAAATTCGGTTCAGAGATGTAACATCTATAGTTTAGACACCTGTCAAATTTTGAGCGGAAACCCAAAAAGGGCTGACTGTTTGTCGGCCTGTGTTTTCTGAAATATATAAACTCAATAATTCAAAATTGCAGTGCCTTAAACATATCAAATTTGGTATGGGACATTTGCAGTTTTGTAATAAACCTTTGCTTCAGTGGGTTGAGAAAAACGTGTCTAAATATCTAATTCCGTTTTAAGACACTATTAAAGCATGCTAGGGATTAATCTCCAAACATCTCTTCAAGGATGATATGAAAGGTTCAGTGAAAATTCTAAATTCACACCAAAAGTTAATATTTTGGTGTGAACGGCAATCCCATGCAAGGCGTTATCTGGCACCAGTTAATTAAAAAGTATGCGAGAAAGCTTTTGGAAGATCTCTCCCGCTAGTTATATATATTATCAGCATGTTGTAATGATAGTTTTGTTTTATGGTGGATTGTGATTAGCGAAGATAGAACCTGAGACCATATGGTTCGCAGCCCAGTAACATGACCACAATACAAAAGCAATTGCTCGTGCAGCGTAGCTGTTAACTGGCTTATAAGCTTTCACCACAGACTCTCCCTCCAGGGAGTCGGAGGTGAGACGAACGATATGGGTGTTGAGTGGTGATGTATTAGCTGTTGATTCTAATGTGCCTCGTTGTAGAATGGTGACATATTAGCTGTTGATTCTAATGCTATTGCTGCGTCAAGTGAGTCTAACGACTTTGGTTTGCTATGGGTAGATGACGCCACAACAGCTGTATGAAGGTTGAAGGTTCATTGTCCGAGGTCACCAATGTGGTGAATTGGAATGAGCAAGGATAAAGCCTGGAACCTTTTGGTTTGTCAACCCAGTAACATGACCACAATACAAAAGCAATTGCTAGTGTAGCGTAGTTGTCAACTGGCTTATAACCTTTCACCACAGTTTCTTCATTTATTGTCAAATGTAACGACTCGCTTGCTTACTTTTTACATTATTTTTTGTCATATTTTTGATTAAATATGGTGATATGGCTTGAAGAAGATTTCAAGCCTATATTGCATTTTTGAAAATTGTGGAAAGTTACGTATACAGTCAAAATTTCGGACTATATACTAAAGATTATATGCCAAAATATCGCCACCAAAGATTAGTGCCTCACGAGTGGTTTCGCGAACCTGCCATCCAGACAGTAGCAGTACAGATTTTTGTTATTTTTTAACCCGTGAAATGTGAATTTACTTATTATTATTATGATTGAGCTTTGAATAATATTCTTTGTCCATGTAATACTTTTGGAACGTTTAATTTGATCGGTTTTGAACGTTTAACATTTCACTGCTAGTCTAGAATAAACTTTTTATTTAAGTTTAAAGTTACGATGTATTATCTAATAATTTGAATCATAATGAACATTCCATAATGTGATTTTCTTTTTATGTTTCAGTGTAAATTTCGGAAACTGTGTAATTAAAAATGTCGTTTTTGCACCTTTTTTTGACTGACATTTTTTTTTGCTTGCTTCTAGCATCACTTCTATGTTTTGAAAATTCCACACGATTGATCGATAATTTCTAATAGAAATTTAATTTTTTACACCTGCAATAACTGAAAATCAAGCACTAATATTTGCTCATTTTAAGGCACTGAAGTCAAAAATAATTATAATTTCATACATTTTATGAATAGTTCAAAAACAGTTGCATAATCCGTTATTATAAAATGTTCAAAGATAGGCATAATAATTATGTTTTTAAATTCAAATTTAAAAACGAATGTAAATGATTAACATGGAATGTAGGGAATAGTGAGGAAGGATGGGGAGAAATTAAAAAAAATTTCTCGCAAATTATTTTTTGCTGGTATAAATGGAAATTTTCAGACGAACTTGTTGAATGTATTTGCTATTGTTAATACATTTAAAAGTATAAATTTGACGGTTATAGTTAAAGTTTTAGGTTAATACACTAATTAGTCACCAAGAAAAAATTTCCATCACCCTGTGTGGGAGGGATCATACATGAGTTTAAAATTGTAAATTCAGATTTATTTATCAAAAATTTTATGAAAAGACAGAGGCAGTGTAACTCAACCAAAGGTTTATTATAAATAATTTTTTTAAAATTTATATTATCTTTTGTAGATTTCCAAAAAAATCTAATTGACCTAAAAATTTGAACTAATTGACCCCGATTAGTTCATGTATGCCTGGCCCTAATTAATTCTCCTTTGATAGATGCAGCTCTGCAAATATATTTTGTTTTTCACTGTTGGAAATTTTTCCACTGTTTTTCACTGTTTTATAGTTTCTAGCGAGAAGATGAAATTTCATTTTTTATATTTTTACCTAGAACTAGTATCTTAAAGCGGAGCGAATCTTCCTCATCCTTGCTCCCTATTCTTCCAATATAGTGTAACAAATCTGCAATGTTGCTTCTCAGTTCAGTTAGTTCTATCGTAGGAAAGTTAGTTTTACGATCAGTTGTGTTGGGTGCTGATCGGATGCCAGATGAATGATCCCAGGCCTGGGCGGAGAACTTGGCGACAAAATGAATAATACTGGAATGTTCAGGAATTTTAGCGATAGTACCAATAGGAGCCGCGTTATGCTGAATTGTTCTAAAACTTGTGTCCTTCTCCGGAAGCTATAAAAGGCAGGCAGTCCAAGCCGAGGTTAATCATACAGTGAGTCAAATGAAGAATTAGTTGTATTAGTCAGCGAAACGCATACCTGGAAGCAACCCAAGTGATTAGTAAATTGAGCCATGTGACAAGTCTTGGAGACAAGTGTTGAAACAGCATCGAGTCGTGTGAAGAGTATCCAGTCGTATCGGCATCTGGATACAGCTAAAGCGACGTGACAGTGGCTTTCCTCCTGCTCAGTTCTGCATAGCCGCTTTGTGTGCTGTTGTTGCTTTTTACCACCGATTACTACTTGTGGGCTGCTATTTACTCTAAATATGCAGTTTTTGCTGCTCGTGTACGTCTCGGCTGTGTTTGTTGTCTGTATATTCATGTTTTCATGTTATTAAATGTCATTATTGATGCCTCTTGTTTGTGTCACTGTACACCCACTACATCCAACCCTATGACTTTAAGGATTTACCGAAATTAATTCCCGTAAAAATAGTAAATAATAGAATTTTTTTAATTAAAAACTTTTAAAAAATGAAACCTTATAAATTAAATAATTAAATATAATTGGTTAGAAAAATAAATCATTTTGCAAAACGAATTAATAAAACATAAAAATTTAGATTTCAATTTCTTCCAGTAAAGAAGCCAATTCTCATAATTTACATACAGGGTTTTATACTTTAATATTCGGAATTACAAAACTGATGTAGTAACCTAACATCAGTTTTGTAATTTCGATTCGTAAATTGGATTCGACTAATTTAATACGAAACTCATAAATGTCTTTAAATAAATGAGGAATGCTTCTTTAAGAAAAAGAAAAATGCATCCTACATGCGCGCCTGAACGAAGCAGTTAATAAAGCAAACAAGAGGTTCACGCGAAAGTAATTCATAAAGCTTATGATGTCAGGACGTGGATCAACTTTTATACAGCGAAGTGATTTGTACTCATCATTAAGGAAAGACTGGAATAACGTACGAGGGCTGTATGACACTCTAGTCAATACTTCTGAAGAATCCCATGAATATTAACTAAGTAGTGGTAAAAGAGGCAGATCAAAATTTTGGAATGACTACATTATTTAAATTTTTTATTAGAATTTTATTGCAATAATTTATTTATTATCAGATTAAGTTAGAAAACTTTTGTATACAAACGTGAATGATTTTCTGTTGCTTTTAAAAAGGATAAATTATTATCAAAAAAGAATAAAAAGAGGAAAAAAATAATGATTAATGATTTGTAAAATTTGAATGGAAGGTTCATTAATGTATATGTTACAGTGAAAATCCGAAATCAGTCAAAACTCGAAATAACTCGGTAAAAAGCGTTTCAACTAACAGCGCTAGGAAGAACGGTTTTCTCTAGTTATTTCCGGTTTTGTCCTGTTAAAATCGTATGAATATAGATTTGTTGCTTGTGAAATAATAAAATTAAATAATTATAATTGTTCGGTAAATATTATAATCTAAATCTGTTAATTGATATTTAGCAGACGATTCCTTTTCAGACATTTTATAACTGCAACTATTTTTATTTTCTGCTAAAATGATATTAAAAAGTAAAAGCAAACGATTTTTTCTATGATAAACACATTTTGTTAATATTATTTCGTTTATTTTTTGTATAATAGCTGATGATCCATTATAAACCTTCTGGAATCTGGCAATGTTTGCAAGATAGGCTGTTAAGTTGAAAAAATGAACAAGCCGATGGAATTCTAAAATGCTTGGAGTATTATTTTAGTTTATAAGAATTTAAGATGCTCTGTAAGTTATAGTTTGAAGCTTAAGAAAAAGTGTAGTTTTCTAGAAAACATGCAAAAATAATAAAGTATTAATAAATCATAAATAAAAAAGTAAAATTAAAAAAGTAAGTAAAGTACTATTGAAAAGTAAATAATAAAGTATTTTTTTCTTCAGTGATAGTTCTTTCCTCAAACATTGTTTTACTAAGTATAGTTTAATACAATAACTTTGGACACATACAAGTTATATTGTGTATCAAATCAGTCTAAACGCGAATAAAACGGGTTTTCCCTAGCGCTGTCAGTTAGAAAGCGTCTTACCTAGTTATTTCAGATTTTCACTGTAACATAGACATTTCAAACAAAAATTTTTTTTCCTAGCAAAGAATTTCTCTTAATCATTTCAGGAATCACTTGTTGAGGAATCATTTGCTCAGGAATCATTTTCAGAAAAGCAATAAATGTTTGCTGGTGAGATAGATGCTATAAATAACGTTTATTTTAAGAATCCTTTCTCTTTCTTGAGGTGAGATTTATGGTTTAAATTCAGTTTAGCTTTTGATTTTCTTATATTGAGTACAGTACAATCTTAGATTTACAATAGAAACATTTTTCTGTATATCGAATAAAATTTTGAATTAAAAAGATGATAAAAATATACGGTCTTTTAGTAAAAAAAGAGATTATTTTTCTTGCGACGAAAGAAAGGAATAAATAAAAGAAACAAGACATGCTTATCTGATTGTTTAAAGAAAAGAATCTCTCTTAAACTCAGAAATAATTTACAAAAAATGCAATAAAATACTTGATGGTGAAATACATGTTATAAATAGTTCTGTTTTAAGAATCCATTTTTATTTCTTTGGAAGAAATTTATGTTTTAAATTTAATTTATAAATCCATCCAATGATATCTCACCTCTATTAAAAAATATAAGCCTGCGATTCATCTCTCGTTTAAATTTTACGATAGTATAATTAAAAAAGTTTCACGGAGTTTTTTACTAGTCATATAAACAATATAGGTATTAGAATAGAATGCTTCTTTTTGAGGTATCAGTATTGCCACATACTACCATTGCGTCATCTTTGCGAAAAAAGAATTTTATTGTTAAAACAGTATGTTGAGATACGAGTAGCCGGGAAGAGATGTGCGTACCATCGGCTCTCGTCAAATTAATTATTGTGATTAAAACTGATTTACAGTCAGCTAAATGAGCCTTTATTTAACGAGTTTGAGTTCTTTTCATGAGCGTCGACGACAAAAATCAACAATGGAAGCGATTAAATATTTGATGAAAATAAAAGGAAAAACGAACTGAATTTCAGACCAACAATAGAATCTATTTTTGGGAACTACGCAAAATTTTTATTCTTAAAAACTGTCAAAATTTGAAAAAAATTTAACTGCTATAAAATTTTTAAAACGATGTAAAATTTATTTTTGTTTAGTGATACTTTTGGAAGTTATCGCAATAAAAAACAAAACTTCAAAACTCAATTAATAAGAATTGTGATTAAAATTTTAAAGAAATTCACTCAGAAGTTCACATTTCCACTTTCTAATACATATACACGTGCATTTGATAGTCGTAGGTTAAACAGTATCATCTTTTGATTGTTAGCACATATACACGTACATTCTTACTTATTATTAGTAGAGATAAATCAAGTAGAGAAAATAATGTACAATTTTTATACAATATAACTAATAAAAATATATGATTTAAATGTGATAATAAGTGAATACTTCATTTTTGCAATTTGAGTATTCCTTCTTTAAGATAAAATTAGAATTAATATTGAAATTCTTATTGCAGAAGTAATAATATCTAATGAAGCAAAGCATTTTTATTTGAGAATGTATGATTACCACGATGATTAATCGCTCAATGCAGTATTAATTTTTTATCACTTGGTAATCGAACTGAGAATAACAAAAGACTGTCTGTTTAGCGGCATTTTTTAATTAGTTTTGAAGTAAGAAAACTTATAAATTATTACCAATATTTATCTAAAATTAGCGAACGAAAACTATTTTATGTTGACAGAAAAATAATTGAACAAAATCTAGCATTTAAAACTGGTGAAGCAAAAATGCTCATTTCCTTTTTTTTAATAATTTGCAATAAGATCATTTGAACAACAACAAAACAAAACCCACATCTATTTTATATAGAACGAATACAAAATTTTACTATACTTTCAGAAATAAGTAAATAATAATCTATTAATCTTTTTTTGGACTTAACAACATTTTTTAGAGTGAAATAGGTTACGGGTCATCAATATTTAAATATTTCCTAAAATTTGAAATATATTAAAAAAAATAAGATAATAAAAAGTTAACAGCAATCTGTTAAAAAGTAAGATTTTACATTTTTCATAAAAATATAATACTTTGGACTGCAAGTAAAGGGTATACCGATTTTTCCACTAGTCAACATGTCGCTACAAAATATTGAATCACAGTATATATATTCAAAATCGAAATAATCCATTTTCACAAAAAATTTTCCCAAAGAAATAAAAAGAATTTAAGTGAAGCAATTTTTTTAAAATTTCAAATATGAAATTGCATTGTTTATTGCAGGTGATATAGTATTTTCTTAAATACTAAATTATAATTTTCACATAAAATATATTTATCTTTATTTTTAATTATCCTCTTATACTGTTTTTTACAACTTTAAACAAGTTTGCTCTTTTTCTATTAGGGTTCAAATACACAAAAAATTTAACTTTATTTCAAACTTCCATTTGCATGATCGTGAAGCCTCACCTTCAAACAGCAGCTCCCTCAAGTGGCCAATTATGAGAAACTATGATATTAAAATAGAAATTTATATAAGCATAGCCTTCGACTTGCGATAACATTCTCCCCTTTAGAGAAGAAAAGAAAAATTCATATTCTAGTATCGTGAACTTCAACAATTATGTACACTTATCCTTTAATCTTCAGCGGAAAAACTAGCAAAAAAAAAATTAAATTATCAAAATGTATGCATGCATTTAATACAGTCTGTGGTGAATAGCATATAAGCCAGTTAACAACTCTTCTACTAGAACGATCGTTTTGGCAGAATTGTTTAGTTACTGGACTGCTAACCAAAAGGTCCCAGGTTCTATCCTCACGCATTGCATACCGCTTCATGGGTAAACCTCGAACAATGAACCTTCAACCTTCGTTCAGCTGTTGTGGTGCCATCTACCCGCAACCAAAGTCGTCAGACTCACTTGACGCAGCAACCCAAAGTCGCCAGACACACTTGGCGCATTAGCACCCACACACGCTCGCCATAACGCTTGGCGCTATTCAACTGGGTACCGGCCCATTAAGCTAACAGCTAATATTACATCACCACTCAACATCCATATCGTTCGTCTCACTGGAGGGAGAGTACTGTGGTGAATAGCATATAAGCCAGTTAACAACTCTTCTACCAGAACGATCGTTTTGGCAGAATTGTTTAGTTACTGGACTGCTAACCAAAAGGTCCCAGGTTCTATCCTCACGCTTCGCGTACCGCTTCAAGTTCTTTCCACTTTCTATTACATAAAATTTCCTAATTATTTCTAACCGACAAGTATTTCATTTTAAATGAATCTTCACAATTTAGATTTATCGATTCATCTTTCATCAGGTAAATTAATTAAAATTATTAATCAAGTAGCAATTTTTTGTTCGTTCTCGGATTCGAAAACCCTCCCCGCTTTTGCGCATGCGTCAGGATGCGTTTGTTTATTGAAAATAGAAGAAAGATCAAAGGAGATGTTTATATTTAACAGTAAGGTGAACTCAATTTATTCGCAGATTTAGATGTGAAAATTGTGGATAGCTCGTAATATTGTCGGAAAAACATACTAAATAACAATAAAATATTTTGAGTAATTTTTCATTCACAATAAAGGGTTTAAGCATTAAATTATGATGAATAAATAGAAGATTGCTGTTTTTAAAATTTGGTAATTCACTTTTTTGCATAATAATAATTTTTATATGAAAACATTTTTTTATTGTTATTGAATGGCTTTTGATACTATTTTTAGATTAACAACAATAGAAAATCTTTGTCACTTTATTGATATTATATAAATATTTTACGCTCCATTCCTGAAAGCTTTTCTGCCACTTAAACAAGACATATTAGATAAAATAGTCAATTTTGAGTTAAAATAAAATAGTACGGTCAAAAACGGCACTCACATATGAGAAAAAAAATGGACGCAAAAGTATTTTATGGGTCAGAAATCAAGACGAAGAATGACGAAGAATTTCGGAATGGCGTTCATCTTTCAGCGTCTCATCTCTTAGCAAAGTAGAACTGTCGAAAATTAGTAACTCAAGATACTGAAATGAGTAGTATTCATTTTCATCTTCAAAATAGTATATTAATTCACACAATATATTTTAAAAGCGCACATTTCACATCGTAAACATTAAGAAAATAACAAATATATATGTGTACAACAATTATATTTCCGTTTTTATTCGAATAATAATGGAGAAAATGCTTAATTTCATGGTGAATCTATTCTCTTAAATTTGTTTTCCTATATGAAAGCGTTCTTCACAATTCCAACACATCTAGAAAATTTGTCACGAAAACTAATTCACACAACGGATACAAATACCAGAAAATTACTCAGGCCAAATTTTAAGGTTACATTTTCTTCCAAATATCATTTTAAAGTTTAATGTATGTATAATTAAAATGTTTAGAAACTTCAAAATGTTTATATGAGGTATTTTTATGAGTATTCTTGAATATTTACTTATTCTTTTCAATGTTGGTTTCAAGTACATCTATTTCACAAATATGTATCTATTAACGAATGGTGGGAATATAAAACGTTTATCAGAGAAATATTTCATGATACATATCCTAGATTCTATTATTCATAATACCATGTATTCCATTTTGGACTTATTTGCAATTCACTGAATAATCGAATCAACACTTTCTAGTCTTGAATGTTGAAGTTTATATTACTTATAAACCGCTTTTCGCTCATGTATAATTGCAGTAACAATATTTGTTATTGCTAAATGAAATGGAGTACTAAACAAAGATTCACATGGTTGTATTAAATAAATCGCTCATATGTTAGTGTAATAATGTAATAGTAAATATTATTAAGCATGTAGTTTGCCTTTGAAGTATTTAATGTCATGAGAAAACTGCATGCGGTATTGAAGCAGACAATGATTTAATAATATTTCTGAAAAGAGCAATTACACGAAAGTGTTTATATGCAATTTATATGAATATAACAGTAAACTCTATTGTTTTCAAATAATTATTTAGATGCCTCTTTGAAATTATGTATATAATATAATATGAAGGAAATAAATATTTTCTATGAAATGTTAATATGAATAATAATGAGCAATATATAATTAGGAAATTATGTGTATAATCTTATAATAAAGGAAATAATGGCTGTTGAAAATATTTGCTAATTAGACTTTAAAGGTATATTGAGTTTCTAGAAATTTGCAATGATATGTATATAATACAAATGTTAAGATTTAATGACTAAAGCGTAAATAAATTAGTAGTTTCAAGAAGAAGGCAACCTAAAAATAATACAATCAATAATTAAATATAGGATATATTAAATAAAACAATCAATAATTAAATAAAACAATAAATAAATAAAACAATCAATAATTAAATAAAGCAATCAATAAATAAAACAATCAATAATGAAATATAGGATATAAAACAACCAATAATTAATAAAACAATCAATAATTGAATATAGGATATATTATATTTTTATTGTTCCAAAATATTATAAAATTTTAAGATACTTAATATGTAAAGTATGTTCCTATACTCACAGCATGTTTTGAAAGTAATATAAGCAAAATGTACTTTAAAAAAATGAATTAAATACTTCAGGTTCAATATCATCTGAAATTTGTGTGATGATTTCTTCATCAACACACCTGTTTGCACCATCTGCCACTTCCTGTTTGAATGTATAGTGTCGCCCCCTATATCGTGTTTAAAATATCTCACTTTACTAGTCTCACACATACAGAGTAGACATGCTTTTACTTTCCTTGTAATTGTTGATCCTTTATTATCTGTGTTAATTTTAATAAATTTATTTTTATAACTAATACGGATTAAGTTTATTATTCTAGAATTGTTCACTATCGACGGATTTGTTACTTCTGGCATACCGCCAACATTAGGCCTACCGTCGCCATACAACACCAAATAATCCTTTTTGCAAATATGAAATAAAATTTAACTATTTTGATTTTGTCTGCCAACTGAACATTCTTGTCGTATAAAGAAGTTTTTTTCATAGTAAGAAATTTTCTATTGAAGCCTAAATAACTCGAGTGGTTGACAGTTTTAGGAAGAAAGTATTTTTCCTTAAATCTTTAAAAAAACAATTGACTTCTGGTTCCTTTGATATGTTTAGATAATCTTTCGACAAAAAACTTTTATGTTCATGCTTAGAAATCGAAATTGAGGAAATTTCCTGGAAAAGAATGAACCTTGAGCAAAATGTATTAATCTTCTATTTCTTAAACTAACATTAAGCAAAAATTTCAATCAAAATTTCTTCAGGTTTAAATTTAACTAATCAATACATTTATATTTAGTACCAATGTCATTTAACTCAGTAGCTATTATGACATATGTCCTAACATTTTAAACCTATTTTTATTTTTTTAGGGATAGTAAAATATCGTTTGCAAATTACTTGTTATCAGTTTAGTCCTTCAATATTGCTTCCAGATATCGAACAGTCCCTTTTTCTTGGGAAAAAAATACAAAAAAAAAACAAAAACAATTTTATTAAATTAAGTTCATATGCTAGCTATCCAAAACAGCTTCTAAATTTGCATTCAAAGTTTGTTATCGGATTAGAGGAGAGTGAACATTTTGTCAACAGTTTTGGCCTTTAATAAAAAAGTTATTAACCTGAAAGTAAATAATTAAATAAAAAATTTGGAGTATTTTACAAAAATCTATAAAAGCTTAAAGTACGTAATCCAGAGCAGACACAATTTGATGCTAATTTGTGATATAATTATCTTAAAATTTAGCTTTTGTTTACGGCTGACTCGCACATATAAAAATGAATAACAATTAGACGAAACTAAGATTATTGCTGTGCTTTTAAATAATAAAATCTTGGTTCATTGAATTGAATATACCTTTACTGATTCGTTTAATCTTTCAAATAAAAATAAAACTCCTACGAAAATTCTGTAACATTTTTATTACTTTTAACAGCGTTACATTTCCTTTCGAATTTAGAGAAAGGAGTTTGTTCAAAATTTGTATTAGTATTGTAGTGATCGTAGCGCCATCTTGCATTCATGTTATTTTAAACCGTTACCTATCTACTTTCCCTAATACAATCTATGTTAATACTTTGCCCGGGGAATCCCCGTTCTATGTATACGCGCCTAAGCGGTGATGTTACGATAGTTGTGAGTGAAATAAAGAGTTTATTTTTCTAATAGCGATTAAGTGCTTTAAACAACACTCTACATAACACCACCACAGTATAAATAATGACACAAAACCTCCCTTCATATTATTAGAAGAATTCAATTTGTATTATCAAAACTGCTTGTTTTTTTAAAGATTGATAGAACTTTGTTAATTTTTAATTGAAACGGGTGCGTTAGCATCCATTATTTGTCTTATTCCATTGCATTCCTTGGCCAACTTATCATGACTATCATAATATTTACTCTTAGCAGAAAAGAGCAATACTGGAAAATAGCCGTGGTTGTCTTTTTTTAAAAAAATTTAAAATCCGTTTCTTTTTTATTTCGTTTCTTAAACTTATTAGAAAGGATAGACAGATCCTTACCTTGATATAAAATTTTGTAAGTTTAAAATGTTTACAAAATTCAATTTCGTATTAAAGTTCATTAAGTAAGTCATTGAAAAAAAATTCTGCATAATAAAATATTTTCAATGCGCCATCTAAAGGCGTTCAGATGAATCTCTAATATAAATAAAAGATACTATATTGCACACAGCAGAGATTAGAAGAATCGGAGGTTTCACTCGGAATTCGATAAACAATCGCAGCTCTCTGTTCTTGGAAGCAGGAACTAACAGTTTGAAATCTCAATGTTTTAAATGAAACCCCATCAATGAAATTAAGTTGGATATATATAAAGCTAATAAATTAATTTTTATAACTCTATACAATACTATGTAGGCGTTCAGAGGAATCATCAATGTAAATAAAAGATATTGCACACACCACAGAAGAATCAGGGGTTTCATCTGGAATTCGATAAATAATCGCAACTCTCTATTCTTGGAAACAGGAAGAAATAATTTCAAATCCTAACAATTTCGTATAAAAACTCATAAATGGCGCTATGTTGTAGAAGTAGCTTTTTCGAGTTGGGAAAAAAATATTAAATTTCTATCAGCTAGATAACATAGTGAGTAGTGATACATGAGTCCGCACATACAATGCCTCAAAAAATTGAGAGTACACCTTACTTTTACTTGATAAATCTGACGTTCAATATAAATAACACATTACCGGGAAGTACAAACATGTTTTTATTTTTACACTTAACGAATGGTTTAATTTAAAGTAAAAATAAAGAAAAATTAACCAAAAACTTCTAAATTGAAAAGTTTCTGAAGCATTTTAAATAAACATACGCAGAATTTTGTCTCAAAAAATTGAGAATTAAAAATCTGGGTTTAGATGGAAATTCCATTTTCCAGCAGGACAACGACTTCAAACAGAATGCACGTAACGTCAAAACATGGTGTCTTTTTCATTGTACACAGCAATTACACACATCACCACAGTAACCCGACATCAATGCCACTGAATATTCGTGGGCCAAACTCAAAAAAGTGGTTCAAAAACACAAAATTAGAAACAAAACCCATTTAAAACAAGTGGCGCAAGAAGAATGGGGTAAAATATCATCAGATACCATTAAAAATTAGGTAAATCGGTATCACTTTTAGAGGCCATTATAAGAGCCAAAAGACATGTAACTTAATAGTGATACTTAGTTTCTATGCAGGATATTACAAAAATTTCATTGTTGTATTCTCAATTTTTTGAGGTAAAATTCTGCGTGTGTTTATTTAAAATGCTTCTGAAACTTTTCAGTTTTGAAGTTATTCGTTGATTTTTCTTTATTTTTACTATAAATTAAACCATTTGTTATATGTAAAAATGAAAAACATGTTTGCACTTTCCGGTAATGTGTTATTTATGTTGAAAGTCAGATTTATCAAATAAAAGTAAGGTGTACTCTCAATTTTTTAAGCCACTTTATATATATCATTTTTAAAACATTCTTATTATTATTTTAGTTATTTTTATATACATATATATATATATGATAACTGCTATTGTTATGTTTCCAAATTAATAATTTTTTATTAGTAAAAGTAAGATTATATTATGATTCTCCATTAATGTAGAAATATTGCTGTAAATAAAAATTATACATTCATAAATCCTTTATAAATCTTAGACAAGAAATTCATAGCCTTTTTCACATTATTTTTATTTTGTGGAGTCAGTTTGGGATGACATTTTATATAACGAAAATTGTTACTGTTATACCTGTCCTAAGTAAATTTTGTAATTTTGCAATAATGCTTAGTTTCAATTCTTTTTATATATTTAGTTGAACTTTTTATGTTATAAATGGTCTGTTTCGAAATGGAATGGGTGAAATAATTAAGAATCTCTTAAATATTATTACTTTTATACATATTTATTGTTACATATTATTTCTAGTATTTCATAAATCATTCTGTAAATATAATATTTTCTTTACACTGACTTCAATTCCATTTTCAGTAGACTTTTTTCATTTTAAGAACTATATTTTAATTTTGAGATTTTTTAGACATAATTTGAAATTTTTATTTTTGCATAAACAAAATAAATGAAAATTATGTAATAAACATAATAGCTATTATTTGGTTATAAATATCAAACCTTTTTGCTATTTTTCAATTAATACAATCTGACGTAAAAAGTTAATTTGTTAATAAATTTTTAGAATTTTAATTATTGATTTCAGGTGAAGTTCTTATTCATAATAATTTTGAATGATATTGGTATGATTTTAATT
>JAPMOR010108390.1:0-26762 GCA_026543865.1 Argiope aurantia | reverse complement strand
GCAAGAAATAGTTTGAAAACTAAACTAAAATGAAAACAAAAGCAAAATAATTTCAAAATCGCAACAAAAATTATAATCTATTCAAACAAAACCAAAAATGGAACAGGTAAAAACTTCATAGTATTTAGAGAGCGCAAATGCAGCTACTTCTAAAAAACAGATGAACTGATACAAAAGTATAAAAATCAAGTTAAATGAGTTAACAGGATCAAAAAGGTTTGCAATAATAAAAACTCCTATATTGAAGCATCAAACAACCTCATTAATAATTTAATTAAAAATGAAATTTCCCAAAAATTACTGTAATGTCAATTTTTTAATTAAACAAGGTATGGTTTGGGATTAATCCTTTGGCTTAAATAAAAAATAGAACTTTCCTTGCATATTTTATCACTCAATAGGTGGCGCTGCGAGCTTACAATTTTTACCTAAATTGCCGTTAGCTTTGTTTTTAATGGGCGGGAATCACAATCGATAGCTTGGGATTTTCTGGACTGTTAGAAGGTATGTTTTTTGCCTTTTCATTATTTCTTGTGTGTTTAATTTGTCTGTTTATGGTTTTTTGGTGTTTTTTGTTATTGTATTTTTACTTATTAGTGGTTTTTCTTCTAATTGGTTGTTTTGTATTTTCCTTTCTGTTAAAATGGTATATCTCTTAGGCCTAATTTCAGGGGATTTTCGAGTCACGAAGGAATCATTATTAGACGTAATGTCTGAATTTCCTTAACAGAAAAAATCCCTTTTTTGAATCCCTGCCTGAGGGTGACCCTTGAAAAAGTCTTCAGTCCGGATTCTTCCTTTTTTAATCTTTTTTTAATATTTTTTTGGTTTATTTGTTTTTCCATTTAGCTTGATTTTTATACTTTTGTATATATATATATATATATATATATATATATATATAATGATAATTTTTTAAACTTTCATTTTCAATTTTTCTAGCTGGCAAGCAATGTTTTGGAGCTCGACCGATTTTGAGATGAAATAACAGCTATGATGTCATAGTTTTACGCTAACCTTTTAAAAAAGATCTGCTATCAAAGAAGCATACGTAATAATAAAGCAAATGCTGGTAAAAGCAGGCCAACCTTTTAAATCGCATCTGCTTTCAATGAAACGTATATAATAATAATGCAATACTGAGAAAATCTGGTAAAAAAATATATATGCGATTAAAAGATGATGATGAAAATTGCCCTTAATACTTTATTCATTGCCTACGCGATTTCGACCTTCAATATTCATTGCCTACACGATTTGGAGTTTCAAAACCCTCTAACCAAAACAACATCATGCTCTCACATGATAACAAGACGTTATATTAACGCGCCATGCTGAATCATTCAATAATCATTCTGGATGAGGGAATTTTCATTTGTTTAGCTTTCTTAAAAGTGATCGTTCTTATTTTGATTTTTATGCTCTATATTATGGGTCCTGATAGATATTTTAATCATCAGCCAAATGTGATGGATTTCTTTAAAACATTTATGATTCTTGTATAAAATTACTTCAGATTTCATAAGGTTAAATGCAAAAATTAAAAAAAGAAAAAATAAGATCACTAATGGCTGTGTAAACTGCATGTCATTATTCCATCAAAATTCTAGAAAAGTTTAGTTTATATCCTTATCCAGCTCTATCATAAGTGTTTTTGGCGATTGTTAAACTTTTGAAAAAATTTTGGAATTTTTTTATATTTATATTTTTTATAGTTATTTCAAGTATAAATAAACTCTCTTCTTCAAAATAATCAAATTGATTCTTTTTTTATGTAGTTGAAATAAAGTTCGATAGAAATATATTTACTTCAATTAGAAAAAATCGAATTCCACTGGTCATTAATTTGGATTGGAATTAACTGGAATTAAATAGACTAGCCATAATATCTTTAAAAAGCACGTCATTATGTGAATTCGTAAATTTGAAAATGAAACAAAAAATTCTTTTACCAATTTCTTGTTAACAAAATAATAATAAAAACATGAAAAAGTAAAGATAATTCAAGTAATTGCGTGAGTTTCATTTTTTTAGTGTTACTAGAATGAGTGGACAAGCTTCTTCAATTAGATATCATATTTAATGCTTAACTCTTCTATTTACTTTAATTTCTGTATATTAAATAATGAATTGCTGAATTTCTTTATAATTGAAATTATTAAATTTTAGTATTTTCTACAGAGTTTTAGTCTTTTAAAATAAAAATAATAAGTAGAAAAAATGGCGATGTAGAGTATTTTAACGATTAAATATTTATTTATAGCACAGTTTAAATTTGCTGATAACTCAAAATTCAACTAAACCAATCTGGAAGTTGATTATAACTGGTTAAAAAGAAATTTACCCACAAGAAAAGATGCTATAAGTCAAAACAAATTATCCAGAACCAGGAATTTGTAAAAGAAATATTCAGCACTGCAAGGAACAAATCATGTAACTGAAAAAGGTACTATTGAGAAAAGCAGAGATAAAATAACATCAATCATGTCATTAAGACAATCGCAGATAACCGAAATTTAATACCGCAACATAGTTGATAATATCAAAATGTTTTAAAAATCTGTTTCACAAGTTGATCAAAATTAAATAATCCTACTCTTTACTCTCTATACAGCGAACTACTCAGTGTAAAGGCTCCAATATTGTTGAACATACTATTCAAGACATGGGGAGACGGATTACGCCACAAATAGTTCCAGAAACATGGATAGATGGCGCTGTACAACATGCTAAACAGACACAATCGCACACACAAAAAACATGTATGGAATTTTTCCTAATTTCTATTGGTGATATAAAAAAAAAGATAAAAAAGTGAAGAAACTGAAGCTCTCATTGTAACTGCAATTTAGCAAAAATTCGCGTAAACTATTGGCATATTGGTACTGTTCTAGGCATTAAAAGGGATAAAGCTGGAGAAATGTCATTCTTATCAGGGATGGCTTCGTGCTTTGCTTGTGAAGTTGTTTTATGAATACAAAGGAAATGCTGCAGCTGCATTTCGAGAGTTTCGTCAACTTGAGAATTTGCGTAATGGACTAGGAGATACCAAAAAAAGTTCAAAAATTTTTGTTGCAACAGAGCCAACAAATGCAACAGCGCCATTGTCTTGATTCAATTACCTTCATACAAGATAAAGTCACACATTGGACTCTGTGTACAGCAGTTCCTTTGGCAACATTTTATTAATAATAGAGTAATTAGTCGACCGTTTCCGGCAATCTAACCATCTCATTCTACACGTCTTAATCACTGAGAGTTTTGGCTTTAGGGATATTTCAAAAAATCTGATGTATAGAGGACGTCTGGTAGCACTGGCAGATTTGAAAGACAGTATCGCTCTGCATGTGAGAAGTATCTCAATCAACCAATAACGATCCGTAGTTGAACAAGCTGTCTACAGAATGCAGTTTTTACATCTGAAAGAAATGAACCATATTGAGCACTTCCCCTTGCATCGATAAGGTCCTTGTGATCGAATATTTGATTCGTTCGAATAAAATGTGTTACAATTTGTATTTTGAGTCTTTTCAGATTATTTTTTTATTGTAGAGCGCCATATATTGTTGTTTCTGGAGTTAATTTTTTTCGCGTAATCCGTTTCCCCATATCTTGAATAATATGTTCAACAATTTTGGAGCCTTTACACTGAGTAGTTCGCTGTATCCAGAGCTCAGAGTAGGGGTATTTTAATTTTGATCACCTTGTATAATGCTTATGAAAGTTCTGGAAATCTAGATGGTAATTTCCAAACATTCTTAAAGATTCAAAAACAAATGCTATTTAGTTTTTTATTAATAATCTAAGCATCGTTTTGATTATACTAAAGATCATTGAATTTCATTTGATTATTGGGTGTGTTGCTATTGGTTATAAGCGAGGATCGAACTCGCAACCTTCTTGTTCGTAGCCGAGTAACATGACCACAAGACAAAAGAAATTTCTCATGTCTCGTAGCTGTTATCTGGCTTATAAAGCGTCACCACATTACTCCCCCTCCAATGCGTCGGAGGTGAGACAAACGATATTTTGTCCTGTTTTTGTTGTTATTAGTGGTGATATATTGGTTGTTGCGCCTTAGCCCTTTTTTTATTTTTTATTTATTGGCTGATTATTTATCAGCTGCATTTTTTTCTGATTATTTATCAGCTTTTTTTCTTTTTATTTATTGGCTGATTTTTTATCAGCTTTTTTTCATTTATTTATTTCTGGTAGAGGGCGCCACAACAGTTGTATGAAGTTTGCGTATTTTCGTCACCGGGTCACCAATGTTGCTATTGGGTGATAGGCGAGGATCGAACTCGCAACCTTATGGTTCGTAGCCGAGTAACATGACCACAAGACAAAAGAAATTTCTCATGTCTCATAGCTGTTATCTGGCTTATAAAGCGTCACCACAGGTGATACGGAAATCAAAAATTGAGATTTAGTAAAAATTAACAATAGATTATTTTAAATAAATTGATAATATTAGAGATTTATACAAATATAGTATTAGTGCGATTAATAGAATTTTTTTTGTCAGTTTACTGATATTTTGAAATTGCTATCAATATTATCACAAATTTATTGGTGCATGTCTTATATTTTAAATTTATACAAAATTTTATAAAATAATAAAACATTATTTATTATTTCATATCAATTCAAGAGCAGTTAAATACATATCAAATATGTTAGTGTGATTCATTTTAAATGAAATTATCTTCATAGTAAAAATTTTCATAATAAATTTTAATTGGGATACATCATTAACAAGGAGGTGTGGCTCTATTTAAGACAATTAAGGAGAGTCAAACGTCAGCACAAGTTCAGATTTTGTTAAAAAGCATTCTGTAGATGTCGTATCCCAAATTTTTATTAAAAATCTCAAAACTCAATTAAGACTTTAATGGAAACGACACTACTGAAAGATGCGAGCGTTTTCTTCACTATCTCACAACATTATGTAACATATTATCAATGAAAAGAAGGGTGGGGGGATGATATGGACTGTGTTTCCAGCATCTTTTGTATCGAGCTGCATTTGAGAGTTTAGTAACATGACAACGCCTTACACCCAAGTAGATACTAAAGCTTAATAAAATTATCAAAATAATATTATTAAAATTGAAAGACAGTGAGTGGTATAATAATTATTATTTTCATAATTAACTCTGACCGAATTTCGCATTTTTATACCAAGTCACACCCATAACAAAAGTGCAGGATCGCGAAAGCATAAAATTCAATATCGAACAAGAACGAAGACAGGATTCATTTTGTTTTCATCTTGAAATCATGAACGTGTCAGCAATGAGCTTCATTATTCGCCGTTTAGTGGCGCTGGAATCGCTTATTAAATGTAGGGTTGAAATTGTATCCTTTATAAGTAAAATTTGGTCATTTATGGTTTAAATCAAAACTTTATGAGACATTAAAATGAATTTTAATTTATAGATCATGCATTAATTCCGAACTGTAAACAATTTAAAATGAAAGAGTAAAGAATTAAAATAATTTTATTTTAAAGTTGTTTATATTTAAAAAATAACAAGAGAAACAATCGACATTAAGCACTTTTGCTCTCCATTAAAGTAACTTCATATGAATTAGAACATAGAAAATTTTTAAAGGAAAACACAATATCTCTAAAACACCGACGAATTGTCTCTGAAAATTGTAAAGACGCTCCGACTGCCTTTCTTTGTTGCAAGTTTAAATGAAGATATTTAGAATTCTGACATTTGTGCACGCACCACTCTCTTAGGTCAGAGAAATAGCATTCTGTTCATTAGAAGCTTAACAGTACCTTATTAGAGATGTATAATTAAATTTTATATATAAAAAATTCTGATTAAAAATACTAGTGGTTTATATTTCAAATATGATTAATCATGTTTTTTTAATTATATTTCATGACTGCATAGATAATCATACACCTGCACATGATAATAAAAAATGGTGCACCTAAAACAGCAATAAATCATTTAGAAGTATTTTAATCTAGAGATTTATGTATTTAAACAGACAAATATACAAATTTTAATCAGATTTGTGCTATGGGAAAGATATATTGAAGAACTTTGAAGATATATGATTTAATATCATACAATACATCGAAGATTTATATTAAAGTTATAGATCGAAGATATAAGGAACATTAAATACAATTTGAGAAAACTTTAATTGTAATGTCAAAATATATGATATAATTTTACTCTAAATCAGACTGATTTAAAATGGAAAAAGAAAACGGGAGCATTAGATGTTTTTTTAATTTTTCTTTCTTTATTTATCTTGATGTTTTTGGCAAAGGTTTATGTAAATAAATTATTTTTGTAGAATAAATACAGTTGACTGAAAAAAAAACCTTGCCTTGACTTTCTTTTTAATTTGGTTTTAATTGAATAAAACTTAAGAAATTGTACAAATTTCTAGAAAGCAAGTCACAATAATTAGAATCGGAATATTAAAATATATATGTCTACATTTTATCATATTGATCTTAAGTAATAGTATGAATAATACTTTTTTGACACGCCAATAAAAAAAGATTAGTTAGAATTTCTTCTAAATCGTTTGCAAAATATTTATTACACTTTGATCTGACAGCGAATGAAAATAATAGCGATCTTCAGAAACTCTTAGTAGAAATTATTTCTTTATTTAAAAAAATAATTACAGGATTTTCCATAAATTCGTAGATAGTTTAATAATTCATAAAATCTGATAGATTTCTTGCAATTCAATGCGGTTACTGGCGAATTCTCAAAAAAGGAGAATTTTATGAAATTATTTTTTTTCTTAGATGGCGCTGTATACAATATGAAAATTGGAGGTTTACTAAATCATTACTGATAATTTTATAAGACTCCGACTAATATTACAAATAATTTACAATGAAATTATCAGTGCAATTAATTACAATAATATTTCATAATAATAATTAATTAATTATTACAGTTAATTTTACAATTAAAGACTTAATGTGGCCATATAAGCAATAAATATGCAATTTTGAGTTCATATAAAATTGTATGGTAAGAAAAAACAACCTTCACATGTATGTGGAAAAAACTGAATGAAAAATTATCTAATGGAGTAGAAATCAAGGTGAAAGATTTTCGGAAATGCTTTAATCCTTTCGCATCTCTCCACTTATCGAAATAGAATCGTTGTAAAGCGATAGTCTTGGGATACTGGAACGAACAATACAATCTGATAAAAGGAAGGAATACGTCTACACTGAAATCAACACCTATGTTTAGTTATATTAACGTCCCGTTTGAAGCAACACTAGGGCTATTTTGGGATGGACCTCGTAATTTTGAACCGCGGTCAGACGACGAGGACGACACCTGAGCTGGCACCCCCCTCTCCACACTAGCAGGAGGACGTTTGGTGAGGATGGATTTAACGTGCAACAGACCCCCCTTACACGACGGCTTTTTGGTGGAATCGGGTCTCGAACCTAAAACCCTCCGGTTCCGAAGCCGAGACCTTACCACCAGGCCACAGCGGCCCATCAACATCTATCATCCAACGTTCAACGCTTGTTAGTTCTTGGTATGATTTCGTTGTGTTTTTATTGCCGGCTCCTTTTTCTTTAAAAAGCTTTTTGCAAACATAGAATTTAAGACATGTTCAATTAATAGAACACGCAACTTACAGAGTGATCCGCAATTATTGATGCAAAATTCCTTGATAGAGCGACTTTGAACTTCCTCCACACATAACCGAAGACATTCTTGAAAAGTATCTTTACTGATAAATGATTAATTAGTCAACACTAAAAAAAAAAATGACTGTCTCTCTTCACTGGCCTTAAAGAAAAAATTAGTTTTTGACCCGGGAGTTTTATTATGCTTTGTATATGCAGAAATAGGTTATCTATAGTGTATTAAGAGAACACCTTACATACATCCGGATATGCTCATGCTGTGGTTAACTTGGTTTACAGTGATTGTGGACACAACGAGTCATTATACTCTGATTAACGTGAAGGCCGCGGTGGCCTGGTGGTAAGGTCTCGGCTTCGCAAACGGAGGGTTTCAGGTTCGAGACCCGATTCCACCGAAGAACCGTCATGTAAGGGGGTCGGTTGCACTTTAAATCTGTCTTGGCCAAACGTCCTCTCGCTGGTGTGGTGTGGAGAGGGGGGTGCCAGCTCAGGTGTCGTCCTCGTCATCTGACCGCGGTTCAAAATTACGAGGTCCGTCCCAAAATAGCCCTAGTGTTGCTTCAAACGGGACGTTAATATAACTAAACTAAACTAATTCATGTGAATAAATATAGTGTCCAGGAAATTTCGTGATTTGTAAATATTAATCTCAATAATACGCTTTGAAGTAATTCCAAAGCGTTAAATATGTTTTTAAGTCCAAGATAAATAATTATGACTTGGTGAAATGCTTTTAATTTATGCGTTTTTCTAGAAAACTTGTTAGAAGCTAACTATTTCGAAAGCTCATGAAAAGTTAGGATGGAAGAAATATCCTTAGAGATAAAAAAAGAAGTATTCATTATCTCATCTGCTAAACTTTAAGAAAAATTCTATAAGAGTAACGATTGTTTTTGACTACGGTCGTCGATCAGCAGAAGTTAATTTTTCTACCTGATGAAACTTTAATTCTTTATCACTCAAAACAAGTTTTTTTTTTTAATTTTGAAAGACTGCAAAAAATTTTTACTACGAAATTTGCTCAATTATATGCTACAAATTTATGATTGCTACCAAATTTGCCGTGATTTATATTACATTACATAAACAGAAAACTTTTCCTGGCCATTAGGTTTTAGCATTCAGGCCTTTTGATCACAAAAATTGGAACAACTGTACTTTGATTTTTTAATGCATCATTTTGAAACTGAGTCATGCATAGGTAAAAATATCATCAAGTAAATATGACCTAAATATCATTAAACTGGATGAGCATGCTATATTAATGACCTTGGAAACAGGTTGTTTTAACATATATCACATTAATTTATAGCTTTCCCACACATGTTTGGAAAGTATCCCTAATCCAGTGATATATCAGAGCATTGTCACATTTTTATTCTTAAAATATAACCAGTCTGAGTATTCTTCCCAAAACTTTCTCGTATACATTCTAATAAAGAATGATATACCAGGGAATGTCTTGCATAGCATCGGAATATAATAATTACAAAATATTTAACTTTCGCTTGAATTTAGTACTTTTACTGAATTTGCCATGTCATCCTTGGCGAGTTGTTTGGCGACTGATTTGCGGGATATGATTAATAGTAACCGAAAATGTAATTTGTGATTTAGATATGTTCTCTCCGACGGACTGAAATTAAAATTTAACAGAAATTTGAAACAAATCTGAAATTGTAGTCACAAAATCCCATGCCAAATTTTATATGTTCAAGACATTACGTTTTTGAGTTATCACATTTACAAGTTCTGAAAGTACAGACTGACAGACGGTCAATCCCTTGTTAGATTTGGCTCAAAATTTGGAAGGTATGTAGGCTATAGATGCTAGTTCTGTGTATCGAATATTATTTATTTAGCTTTCTTTTGTAGTTATAATGTTAAATTATATTCGAACAATCGGACATACAGACTTCCTCTTAGCGGATTTTGCTCGGAAGTTGATAGAAATCTAAAAAGTTGGTGTAAAATTTCACCCTTCTTGCTCAAAGCGTTTTTGAGTTATCTTTGTCACTGACAGACAAACAGACTGACATTTTCCACAAACGTGTTTTCCGAACTCGAAACCTTGGAGATTCGCTAAAATGTCGAATTCGAATTTTTTGACGATTATTATATTTTCTCTATACTACGTACGAGAAAGTAAAAAAAAATGAATAGCGATTTGATTAGAATCGGAGATAATTCATGCCTTATTTTTCAAAAATACTCAGTATATCGAGTAAGGTGTTAATATTTACAACATTTATTTTCCATCAATTCGGTTTTCTTATATTTAAAAGACAGATTCAATATTTCCCCCTCTACACGTACCGCATAAGCAGGAATACACATCTATAAGCTCTTTTTCATATATTCTACACTTCTTTCTGCCCCTTCCACTCTCGCAAAGTAGCTTTTCTTTCTTTGGGATATCCTCTTTTGTAATTTAGATTCACCTGTTTTGAATATCTCACTGGAAAGGCAGCTGCCTGATGAAACTCTTCCGCATGAAGAAACCAACGAATTAAAAGCTCCCGCAGTGAAACTAACAGCTGGGATGAGACGAAGAAGCATATATCATCTAAAAGAAAGGTAAAATTTTTAAATGGAAAAGTGTTTCATCTTTTTTTTTTAAAAAAGGTAAACAGATTCTTGATGCTAAGATTTCTGTGACACACTTTCAGATTTCCTGTGCTGGGAAAATTGAACATTCAAGATGATTTAGATGTGACTGCAAAATAGTTTTTAAATCGTATTCTGTGATAATTTTCTATAAAAGCTGATTAATTATTAGTGAATATTAATTTACATATATTTCTAATATATGTAGTATACGAAAAAGCACAGTAGTCGTCAAAAAATTTGAAGACGAGATTTTGACGAATCGCTTCGTTTCAGACTTCAAGTAAAAAAAAAACCCACATTTTTGGAAAATGTCAGTCTGTCTGTCTGTGACATAAATAAATTATAAATACATAATAATTTGATATACAGTCCTTACCCCAAATTTGCAGATTTGTATCACCTTTTAAGTAAAATCTGTTCCGAGGAATTTCATCTATCCGTTTCCTCAAATATACCTACAAATTGAAGAGAGCTATACGATAAGATTCTTTACACATATTTAAAATTTACAAGGTTTAAGCGTCTGTTGGTTTATTCTTTCGGAAACATTTAATCATGATTTAGAAAATTCAATGACTTAAATGTATCGAATATGGTACGGGATTTTGTGACTATAAATTCAGTTTTTGTGTCAAATCTTTGTTCCACTCTGTTGAGAAAACGTGCCTAAAGCTCAAATTCAATTTTCGGATACTATTAACAGCGTGCGAAGGATTAACCGCCAAATAACTCGCCAAGGATGACACAATAGATTCATTAAAAATACAAAATTCCCGCCAACGGTTAATATTTCGTAACTATTTTATGTCAGTGCTATGAATGGGATTTCAAAGTTGCATTTAAATCAGTTTATGTGATATTTGTTCTAGGATGCAGATTAATTATTTCAGAAAGTTTCTGTTTTTTTTTTATAAATATGTGGCAATGGTCTCCCAAATCTTTCTCGCATACTCTTTAATAATGGGGTTATCTTAGAAAATGACTTCCATTGAATTGGCGTACCATAATAACAAAATGTTAACCTTTGACGTACATTCAGCATTTACACTGATTCTATTGTGGGATCTTTTGGCGAGTTTTTTGTGGATTAAACCTGGGTCTGCTGTTAATAGTATCCGAAAATCGAATTTGTGTTTTAGACTTGTTTTATTCCCAACCGATTGAAATAAAAATTTGACACAGAAATATCATTGTAGTCATATAACTGTAGTAATATGTGACTATTTGGTATGTAGTCATATACCAAATTTGATATATTTAAGTCGTTGCGTTTTTAAATTATTACTTTAACATGTTTCTGAAAGTATAGACCGATTGATGGTCAGACCCTTGTAAGACTTTTGTTCAAAATTTTATAGGTGTCTACACTATAGATATTAAATATGTGTACCGAATTTTATCAATCTAGCTCTGTTTATTTTTTAATTATCGTGTTGATTTATACTTGAACAACCGGACGCGCAATCTTCCTCTTAACGGATTTTTCTCAACATTTGGTAAAAATCTATAAAGAAGAAGACCGTTTATTACGTTCGTCAAACTCAAAGCGTTTTTTAGTTATCTTTGTCACAGATAAACAAACATTCTTCAGTTGTAAAATACGGAAGATTCATCAGAATCCCGAATACGAATTCTTTGGCGATTAAAATACTTTCTCTTTAATATGCCTACGAGAAAGTGAACATGTTTTTTTTAAATATTTTGTTATATTATCCAGTAGTTTCCGATTTTTCAGTCCATTAACTTTCAGAATTAACGATTTTCTTCATATAATGATGTACTTGTCCAATTCTGTGTTTGTAAAATGAGAAATCTAGGATAACCTTATATATTTAAGGGATGATACAAACGTCTCAGTTAATGGTTGGTTTATTTCATAGCTTATTCCTGTCAAGGCAAATTAATTAATTTGTTGTACTAGATCACTACAATTTGCAGGGTTTGTAACAAAAACCGGAGCGTTCTTCCCACGACCATTTCGCTAATTTTCATACTGCAGTACTCTTTCAGAAGAAAATTCGGCGGATATCCTTGACTACTTTTCTTTGATCGAACAGGTCCATGAAATTTGATAAGATAAACCCTTTCATTACTGGTCCGGCCCAATCGGCCTGCAGACTTTATAGAGGCTAGTGGGTTTCTGTTTCTGATAAGAAGCGCAGGATATAAAACGATTGATCACCAAGGATGTTTTTGATTCACATCCTTTATCCTTGTTGGAAACTGACAGACCAATATATAATTTGCAAGGGCGGTTGTGCAGGGTTACTAAGGAACGGGTAAAACAATTTAGATACCTTGATGGCCAGCGTCCTGGCATAGAGGTAGCGCGTCTTCCCCGAAATCTGGGCGCTACCGATTCGAGCCCCGGTTCGGGCATGACTGTTATTCTGTATTCTATCTGTGAGGTGTGTGAATGTGCCCTCTTGTAAAATGGGATTCTACAAGCGAATGTGAAGCATGAAGTAGCTAAATCGTGCTGCTGAAATGACGCTACTGAAATAACAAGGGCCGCCCACTCTGCTTAAATTGCTGACAAATAACTGTCAGCGGGCTTGTAAAGTGCCATAAGTCACAGCAACAGATACTTAGATCATTTTACAAATTCTATTTTTGCTTCTTTGGTTTTTAAGATATGTTCTTTAAGAGCTTACGAATGCGTAGATATATATTATAAACCCATCGACAGATGTGGATACAAATTTTCTACAGATTTAAAATTCAGGAAATGCATCTATATAAAAATTTTAAGAGAAAATCTCATTTTCTCTTTGGTTGAATGAGTCTTCACAAAAACTGAATTTTTCAGAAATTTGATGGATAATCGATAATTTTGCTATAAAGATCATACACTAAATTTCATGATTCCAGTTCACTGCAATTGTGGTTGTCGTGCTCATAGTTACCTGTTACCATAGTTACCTACTCTGAAAGACAGATAGAATTGATAGACAGAGATAAAATCAGAAAACACATCTTTCAAACTGAGTATAAAAATTGAATATTCTTCAAATTTTCAAATTGAATTTTATGGCCACCTGGCTTTTCTTTTTTTTTACTTTCTATATCGCAATACAAAAAAAAAATGAATATTTGAGAATCTTATAAGCATAAATTTCACTTATAGATGCCCTACTAAGCAGGTGAATATTTGCCCTCTAGAAATATCTTTCTATTCGTTTGATAAAAGATTAAATAGCTCTTATTTCTATAAAAATAAAAAGAGACTCAAAATTTTTATGCCTAAATATAGGAAAAATATGTTTTGGATGGGATTCATCAATCATAATTGCATCTGTCGATGTGTCCTAGAGTAGTGATTTTTATATGATCTACTTTTCAGACAGAATGTTAGTCTTAAAATATTAACATGTAAATAAAATTAAAATAAAAATTATACTCTGAAGTTGACATTCACAAAAAGGCAACGATTTTATTTTGTCATTAATATTATGAAAATGATTTCAGTGATAGATGAAACAATGTTTCTTCAGATTGTTCACTCTGTTAAGAGTACTTTGAATTGTTTTGCAACAAAGCGCCTTTTGAAAAATTCCTTTCGCAAATATTATGAGCTTATTAAAATGAAAGAGAAATTTGCTAGGGAATGAAGTTGGGACTGCTCGAAAAGAATATTTTTGAATTTAAGTGGTCTAAGAATGATATTATGTAGTAATATACTCCCTAATTATTGAGGAAAACTTTAAAAAAATGATTATTTTGTCATTAATTAATCTTTGAAATTTTTTTCCTCATGAGCTATTACTTTTAAAGAAGTTATTTTAGGTGAATTTCGTTCATTTGTACAAAGCCTCGAACCATTTTTGCATTTCGCAGGCTACAGATAATATACCAACATGAAAGCTACATAATCTTATCAATATTTAAAAGAATTAAATTTCTTGGAAATAAGTCATTAAAATCTTTGTACTATCTTTTACCATTTAATGCCAATGTTTCAGCCTCTACTTGTAGGTTTAAAGTTCACCGGAATTTTTTTCAAACGATTTATTTAAAACTGTAATTATTTTTTTCTTCATTATGCCGGAAAAAAGCACGATTTTTTTAATAACATGAAAGAATTAAGACAGGAATATTATAATACGAGATTTTAATTATTCTATCATTTAGATTCTACAATATCTTATTTCTACATAATGAGTTTTTTTTTAGAGAAATGTATTTATTTCCCTTCTGATTCCTTACAGATAACAAGCAATAATGTAGGTGTATTCAGATCTTTATTAAGTTTTCGAACTCTATATTAAATAATTTATCATTTTTTTAGAAATTGTTTTTTGGTTAATAATCTTACATTCACTTTTTGTTGATAGCATGCAATCAAAAATAGGATTAATTTTTATTCAAACATCAACGCCTAAATGCATGAATTTCAAATTTACATGTATGTATTGTGTAAACTAATTGTATTTTAAGCATATTGTATTATGTATAGTTGTGGTGTTATTTTGCATATTGTATGTATATTTAAACCTTTTTTGCCCTCTTAATAAATCCTTCCACTTGTAAAAATTCAGCAGACAGGAACCCTAGAGATTAAAAATTTGAAGCAATTCTGCGGCGAAAATTATATAATTGTAGAATTGTAGAATAATAATTATTAGATAGAATATGTAGAACAATAATTATATCTATTAGAGTGCGATCTTTGTCTATGAATCGCTGGGACTTATGCAGGGGATGTGTATTTTGACTGTTTCTCCTGTGAATTAAAACCAAGAATTGTAGGCGATCAGTAATGGCAATTGCATAATCACACACACTGACGTTTCATATATTTAAGTCATAGCGTTTGAGAGTAACCACGTTTAAATATTTCTAAAAATATAGACAGTCAACCCTTGGTTCCAAATGGAATGCACTTTAGATGAAAAATATTTATAACAAATTTCATTCATCTGGTTCTCATAATTTTGTTCTTATCATGTTCTTAACTTATACCCGGGCAACCAGATTACCCCTGAATGAATTTATTAGATTTGAATTTAGTGATCATCTAGTTCGCCACGAGTAAGGCTCTCTTAAATTTTCAATGAAATATTTATGTAGCTTGGTCTTTTAATAGCTTTTTCAGAATTTTTAAGCTTCACATTTCGATAGTCACGTAATTCATATTATTATAAACGCATAATAACATCTTGTTCATTTTACAACATCTATTTACCTATCTAATTTTCTGTCAGCTGCGTAAAACTTAAGTTTAAAATGGAAGAGATAAAATTCTATGAACGCTAAAACGTTTTTGATGACACCAAACAGGTTATTTAAGATTATGACAGTAGAAAAACAAATCCTTCAAAACTGTAAACTTAAATATATCACAGAATATTTTTTACAAAATATATTACCGACCGAAGACTTTCCGTGTGTGTGTGTGTGTGTGTGGTGACTGGCGCAAGTATAAATTTTCCGTGGTCACAAAGTCCTTCATGTCGAGAGTAATATCACTGGGGGTAGTGGATCAGCGGTGATTCGTTCTCTAATTCATCTCTAAATTACGATCTGTGAATGATGCCCGGCCCGTAAAAAAGCTTGTGACGTATGTGTAGCTAAGTCGTTCTCATGGCCCCAGATGGCGCTACTGAAAAAGAAGAAACGCATCCTTGGCTTAAAATCACTGACTTTTAAAGTCAGTGGGCTTGTCTATAACAAGTGGCATTAGGAAAAACAACAATACAACTTTGAATTTCTCAGCTAGATTGCATCTTTTGGTAATTTTTGGGAGTGTCATTAAAATTCTGAATAAATGATTTCTTATCATAATCCCTAACTTATTTCGAACATTACTTATCAAATGGTAAAAAAGTTTGGTGGTCATATCACCATATGTCACATCACATATGTCATTTATCGTGATCCGACGCCGATTTGCATTCAATACAAAATCGTTGTCGAGAAATGAAACAATTTAAAATATGTTAATGACTATAAAATGATTTCTATGTTATGACACACACGCGCGCGCGCGCACGCACACACACACACAGACACATACACACTTTGCTTTCATAATTCCTTTCATCTCCGTATAGGACATACGCGCTTCACCCACAAACATCTCATATTTGGGAAAAATGCGCCTATGTGCAACAACTTCCAAGTTAATTTTACTTTTCGCCATATCTTAATTGAATGTCCTGTTTTTAATTCATATCGTGTTCGTTTTTATACCTCGTCTTCAACATTACAGGACTTGGTGGGTGAAAAATACTACCCAAATATTTTTAAATTCTTAAGACCTATTGGCTTTTTTACTTGTTTATAGACATTTTTTATTATTCTGTTTGTGTTGAACATTACTTTTTGTGATCTTGTACATTTCATGATTGTTTCAAATTCTCATGACTCATAGTTTTAAATTTTAAGATGTTAAAATGCTTTTTTACTTTATACTTATGGAACTTTTTATTTACATATTTCTGCTAATTTAATAAATGGGTGTTTTTAATGTATTTTATACTCTTACCATTTGATTGGCGCAGTATAGCCGAATATGGCTCTTGCGCCAATAAGCCACACAAAACCAAACTAAACCAAACCGTAATTCCTTTTTGAAAATTATTCAGAGACAGTTGAAATTTTTATAGGAATTGATGCCGATATATTTTTTTTACTCATTTATTTTATTAAATTTATTAGCATGAATTTTTAAAAATATACTTAAATGGAGTTATTAATATTTCTAATTTTACAATGCTAAGTACATTTGAGAAATTTAATTTGATAAAAAGAGATATTCCATTTTCATTAAATTATTTAAAAACGATTTAAATAAATTTAACCTAAATTTGTGTCACCGCTGTTCTAATACAATATCTAAGAAACAAGTAAAAATATTAAATATGACTAAAGCAATTAGATATACTTAACAAAATAGAGTTCGCTATAAAGGAATAAAATGAGGAAATGAAAATTTCAGAATATAAACTCATTTATTTAACTTTTCTTTAACTAATTAATCTTTTGATATCCAACAACAGTCTAACACATGCTTTAACTAGATCAAAGCAGTTAAGTTTAGCTCTTAATAATTTATTATCTGATCTTGTCGCTTATAAGCTGGAGGCGTATAACAACTCTAGTTCTATTCACTGGTAGATGTATCGTTCCTTTCTTTTACATCTGCACCTGAATCCTTTCAAATATGCAGGTTCTCACTAGGGAATTGCACTTAGAATAGCAACCTTTTGAATTATATAGAAATTGAATGATCCAAACAGTATTGCCATGATAAATCAAATGACAATCATATACATTCGCATGCACAGTGGGCCTAAAATCAACATCAAAATCTTTTAGATAGACATGGAAAAATAGAATGATCATAGATTCATTTGGCTTAAAATCAAATGTCGGTAAAGAAAAATTAGAGGCATGTATCCCGCATTTAATTATGCCTTTCTATGTTGATATTACAGGAAAAATGTTTTTATTTTTAGGAGGATTTATTAGGTACTAGGAGATATTTAAAATGGAGTATGAAATGGCGGAAGAAAAAGAGTAGAGAAATGAAATTCGTTATTAAAAAACTAAATTAGAAAAGAAAATAATATGAAATTATTCAATTATATAAATGAAATACAGATTAAATTATAAGATGGCATATTAGAAAGGGGCGAAGTAACATCGAGCGAAGTTATTATACATTAACAATAGTTGCGAAGAATGCCATCTTTGGCGAACAGACGCCGTGGTACAGTTAATACATAAGTACATAAAAACCAAATGTATACTTAAGACGCCTTTTTAAGAATGATTAAAATCAAAATTAGTCACAGATCTTCAATTATAGCTACAAATTCACGTACCAAACTTGATATATTTATATCACTGCATTCTTGAATAACCACGTTTACATTCTTGTAAAAGTACAAAAAGGTAAAGAGCTTTTCATTCCTTAATGTCGTCTGAAAATGAGTTTGTTTTTAATGAGATAAGAATTTTAACTTATTGATTTTTCCATAACCGCGAATTCCGCTGAATTTTAAAATCATGTATTAAAATGTGTGTTAAAATGCAATTTTTTGCTACAAAAAAATTTTGAAGCGCTGAAATACCAGAGTATTTCTGCAGAAAAATATTTAAAGAATGAAGAAAAATATTTAAATAAGGCGCTCTGGTAGGCCATCTACTTGGTTGAATGATTTACATATTTATCAAGGGCCGCGATAGTCTGGTTGGTAGGGCGTTGGAAACCCGCCGACCGAAAATTCCCCGCGTGTGTGGTGTCTGACTCGCGTATAAATCTGTCGTGGTCGCAAAGTCCTCCACGTCGAGAGTAATATCACTGGGGGTACTGGATCGGGGGTGATCGTTCTCTAATTTTGGTCAAAATTACAATCTGTGAATGAAATGCATGAATGAAGTCCCCCCGCAAAAAAGGGTTGTGACGTGTGTGTAGCTAAGTCATTCTCTTGGAACTAGAGGCCGCTGCTGAAAAAACAAGAGACGTACCCTTGGCTTAAACCACAAATTAATTTTTAAACTCATTTAGGCTTGTCTAGACAAGAGCCATTAGAAACAACAACAACATATTTATCAGCTGAGAAAGTTAATACTTAGTTATTGTTGTTTAACAATTAGAGGCATTATCAAATAATTATGTATATCAAAAATGAACTATATTGTGACAATATAACTTTCAGGGATTTACATCATAATAATGTGAATTCTAATACTGTAATTTTTACTTTCTCGTATACTTAGTATAGAGAAAATATAGTAATTGTCAAAAAATTTGAACTGGAAATTTTGACGAATCTCCACGTTTTAGAGCTCCTTGAGTTCGAAAAACATATTTTTAAAAAGTTTTAGTCTGTCTCTCTGTGATGCTTTGTATTAGATTGATAAAATATGGTATATGATCCTCATACTAAATGTGTAGATTTCTATCAAACTTTGAGCAAAATGCGTGCAGAGGAAGTTTGTCGTCCTGCTATTCAAATATGACTTTGCATGATAAATACGAAACGAAAAGCGCTAGATAATCTAGATAATTTGTTTCATTTTGTGATTAAAAATGTATTCTGCGTTAAATTTTGATTTCAACCGGTTGATGAAAACGTATTTAAAGTACAAATTAGATGCGTTTGGTTAGATTTTCGGATAATATGAGCCCCATCTCTGGGAATAATCATCAATAAAGGATGTCTCGCCAAGGATGACACGATAGATTCAGTGAAAATGCTAAATTCACTGCAAAGTTTAAGATTTCTTAACTATCGTACGCCAATGCCATTCGAGAGTTTTTCTGGCTTAACATCTTTATTAGAGAGTATAGGGGGAAATTTTTGACAGACAATTGTCTCTAATTATTCAACAATTCTCAGCAAAATTGCAAGGATTTCGATTTCAAACTGCCATAATATTGGCTCGGCAATCAAGTCCACAAGATATGGCACCATATTTTTTCTCATAAGAGATCATGATGTTGCTTTGGTTAGGGAGTTTTAAACCTCGAAATCGCGATGAATATTGAAGCTCGAAATCGCGTAGGCAATGAATAAAGCATAAATGGCAATTTTCATTATCATCTTTTAGTCGCATATATTTTTTTACCTGCTTTTACCAATATTGCATTATTATTAGGTATGCTTCTTTGAAAGCAGATGCATTTTGAAAAGGTTGACCTGCTTTTACCAGTATTGCTTTATTATTGCGTATGCTTCTTTGAAAGCAGATGCGTATTTAAACGGCTGACGTAGAACTATGACATCACAGCTGTTATTTCATCTCAAATCGGTCGAACTCCAAAACTTGGTTTGGAAAATTAAAAATGAAAGTTTAAAAAATATATATATAGAAAGAGAGAGAGAGAGAAGTCTCGTGATTGCTTAAACTGGTTAATGAATTAAATTAATTAAGACAAACAATGTTCTAAAAACAATAATGTTCTTACATCATAACTTGAAATTTGCGATTGTAGGTTTCATTTTAATTATTTTTATTTTTTATTTTTTAACTTTGAAATTGTCCTTATGTGTGTTTGACTACAAGTTTGGACGCACGTTGACCACAAGTTAATTTTTTTAAAATTGTGGTCAATACACAAGTTAATTTTTTAACTTGTGGTCAATGTTGTGAAACTACTTATGCAATAAAAATTTCGGCAAAATCTTTAAAGGTTCTTTACAAATGAGACATAAAACTTGTTTCGAGGATCTGAAAAATACTCGCACAGTAAACTGCGAATATTTTGAGGGAAGTGTAAAAAATATTGTTTTATTATAACTTGTATGATAAATTCTGAATATCGTACTGTACACACAAAAGAAGAGACTTTAGCTGATATTAACTTCGCCTTAATTTATTGATGCAATAATTAATAAGTAAAAATTCACGATCCAGTAAATAAATTTCTTCAATTCTACAACATTTAAAAGCTTCGTCTGAGACAACGACAGGATTTTCATCCAGTATAGATTTTTCTATTAAATTATATTCTCTATTTCTCTATTCATTCTATTCCCTGGTAAATTGCTCGTAAGCAACAGCTTCATAAAAATTCAAAGCTCTGCCGCCTGATCATGAATCACTCAGTACAAGAGAAAAATGTCACCAACACCACTAACAAATTAATTTTCTAGTACAGTTTCCGCTGACTCATTAATTATGCGTCTTTCTTTTACTCCATATCTGGATTTGTTTCGCAGTTTCCCTCTCTTAGAACAGCTCATATCACTGTTATCGTGTTCCAAAACTGCATTTTTCTCTCAAGTTGAACTGCAACTATTTCGCTGTCCACTGAAATAAATGAATTCAAATGATGAGCAGTTGGTACGTATAAAAAGATCTGGCATTTGCTCCTAGGAAATTCTGTGGCGGAATTTGAGAAAGTGTGATGTTTACTTGATTACTTTTGTGAAATTTTTATGTGGCAGTGCTTGAGTCAGTCAGGAATGTCTGTCTTTTATATTTGTGTCTTTCTCCACCTTGTCCAAAATAACACGAAATCTATTTTTCACTTTTATTGAATATAAAACAACGCGAACAGCAACCTTCTGCTATTCACATTTTCTTCCATTACGTATATAGCAGGATAATGAAGAAAATGGAGATTTGATCAAATCCATGAGGTAAATGATCATTTAACGGAAGATGTTAAAATTAAAACTCTGTGGGGAGATTTTCCTAAAGAAAATAAGTCATTTGATCAAATCCTTTAACTGTTTTATTGAAAATATGAATTAATATTGATTAGATATTAAAAGTATTTAGTTAGTAAAATATCATAATTAAATGTAGAGTAGATAATACAATAATATTCATTGAAACACAAATTATTTATTCGAAACTAACTAACAAACGAAATAGGTATTTAAGCTGCTATTTTTAAAAACAAAATGATATTTCTAGTCAATTTTGAAACATTTTTAATGAATGTACAAATAAAAAAAATGAAATATGCTTCGAAAATTTAAAGTTGTCATGTGATTTTTTTTTAAAGTCACGTAGTATCAATCCGACAGAAAAACATGACTTATATTCATGTTCTTACAGGACACATACTTCCCAATCAAGAACGTTTAGAAAAGTGATGGTTTTTGACCAATTCAAAATCAATTGAGGTCTAAAATTTGTTTTCTCAAAGCCATTTTTTTTTTCTTTTTGCGGAAAATCAGTTTAAACTGGTTGTAAACCATTACGTGAGTATTATATTACACATGCATCGATATTTAGAAAATTATGTTATTTTTCTTCATCTTAAAAGCGGTCAAGCTCCAAAGTTTTATCACGAGGCTAGATTTTTTTTTTTTTTTTTTTGCCAAAATTTGGTTTAAACTGGTTTGGAATGACATAACTTTGAATAGATAAAATATAACTTTCGATATCTCTCCTCGCTGTTGCGCTTTTATTTTCCTTTTCTTCTCCCTGCTTTTTCGGGCGATAACTTCTTATGATCCTGCCTTTTATGTTTATAGGCCAGACAGGAGAATCGTCTACATGGTGGACATTCGCACCAAGTTGTAACTTTTCTTTGGAGGTAAGTCACCAAATGTGACAACCTTCTTTATCATTATCTAATAACCCAAAAGGCGAAAAAAAAAATGCCACAAATCGCCAATTTTCTGCACGTGCATTTTAAGGCTTCAAAAATCCCAAACCAATAAAACATCAGGTTCTCACATGATAATAATAACGTTCAGTCATTTTTATTAAAGCACGCTGTTGATTTTGGTGGCAACTCGAGTTATTACGTCACTTTAATTTTTGACAGGTACGTCTTATTTTTTGCATTGTATTTTAAATTAGTCCCGGGAAGAATTCTTAAGTCTTTAACCCCCAAATAAGGATAATATTTCTGCAGTCTCATGCGGACTTTAGTTAGTCCATGGAACTGTTTCGGTAAAATTTGTGTTAGCTATTTGAAGAACGTCTCTAGGTAGTCATTGTTTTATAATTTCAACTGATATACCAATCAGTTGCAGTAATTTATATTTACATTGGTCATTTTATTGGTCACAATAATTACTATTTATTAATTTTATTAATTAATAAACTTAATTAATACTTCGTCTTTACTAATTACTTAGCGAAAAACGGTGAGCTCCAATTTGGCCGAGTTACATAAGAAAGACAGGCACCTTCTAGCTAAAATGAAATTATATAGAAAATCTAATGAGCTACAGCTACAAGCAATTAGGTACAACACAATTAACATATAAAACAATTTAGACAAATTTTAACGACGTTACATTTCAGGCGGCAAGAAGTCGACCTCTTGCTCCTCTCTACAACCGCTAGAGGGTAATCCATCTATTTATTACATCATGGAAAGGATCATTTCCACTAGCTCATCGAGACAGAATGAAATATTAAGCAGTTTTAGGTTTAAAAAATGTTATTTTCTCTATTCAAAATTTTAAAAAAATGACTGGTGCAACGTTTGTTAACTCATTTAGCTTCAATATAATCTATATTTACTAGCAACTCATAAATATTCTTGACTCAATAAGAAATTTATCTTTAAGTCAATAACTAAAGCAGGATGCTTCTGTCTACCTTTCATTTCATAATATAACACACAATATGGTTCCCAAGCAAGCTATCCTTAAGACGTAGACGCCAACACGTGGGTGTCTTTTTAGGTTCTTGATTTGTATCCGTCATTACATAAAGCACGAATGCCTCTATGAAACTATTATCCTACGCCCTTATCGATACTTCTGGAAACTTTTATTTCCTTCAATCAGTTATAGAAAAGAGATTTTAAAAATGGAACCTGATAGAGATGTATTTAATACTTACGTGTGTCGAAATTTAAATGCAATAATTTCTCTTTGCATCGGCATATTGAAATAATTGTTTGGCATAAGTGGGCTTTCAGGATAAGTGTGACTGCGAAGTGTATATTATAGGGTATCAGACGAGTCTATTTTAATAAATTAGATGCGGTAAGTTGTGCGGTAAACAGAGATGAGGTAAGTTGTGTTTCCCTTTCAGCAAATGGACTCCTCCAGTTGAAGCAGAAAGTCAACTATCATCTTGTGTCATCGAGGATTTTTCAAAGAGTTGCATGACTCAATTGAATAATAATCGGGTCGAAGTATGGCAAAATGGTAAAAAATATTTATCCTTGAAAAGTGATTCAGCAAAGTAAATATTTCAATGAAATAAATTACGAGATCGAATAAAATGTCATTACGATAAATTCATCAAGCAATTAACCGAAATTAATTTAGAGTTGAGAATATCTTTCATACACCTTCTATAATGCAGAGAAAAAAAAGGCATGTTCCATAGAAAACCAGCGGGAGTAGTTTCCTCAGAACTTTCTCACATACTCTCTAATAAGCGTGTATGACATTGACGTGCAATAGTTATGAAATATCAATTTTCGGTCCGAATTTAGCATTCTTATTGAATCTAAGATGTGATCAATGGCGAATAAGTCTGGCATGCAGTTAATAGTATCTGAAAATCGAATTTGTAATTTAGATGTGTTTTTATCATTCAATTGAATCCGAAATTTGGCACAGAACTAACTGCAATTGGAGACAGAAAATTACATACCAAATTTGAGAAACCTTAGACATTTAAGTCTAAGGTATTTGATATATTTAATTTTATGACGGTTACTATACTTTATACTATGTATACGAGAAAGTGATTTCTGTCGACAAATAATAACAGGATAACAGATTTGAAATTTAATAAAGGTATAACCATCGTTTCATAAACTAGACTCCTTAACGCATCAGACTTGTAAAAAAAATAATGAAAGTACTAGCCGCCATTAGCTACCAGCTGATTCGACGGGTTAATGGTTGCTGCTTCAATTAAATATTTTATTTAATCAAGTTTTAATAACTTCTTCAGTAAAATACTTTTAAGCTTCAAATTTTAATAGTTATATAATTCATCCTATTTTAGAAATTTTTAACCATTCTACTAATTTTATTACTTATTTCCCTGTTTACAAAAATATTTTTCCTAAAATTTGGAGCATTTAGAAGTGATGAAACTTCCACCAAAACAAATCATTTTTGCTAAATTCACACTTAAAAAATAAATAAATAAAATATTTAAAAAATTAAAATTAAATCTACGATCAGAAATTTCAAGTTATCATATATATATATATATAATGATAATTTTTTAAACTTTCATTTTCAATTTTTCTAGCTGCCAAACAAAGTTTTGGAGTTCGACCGATTTTGAGATGAAATAACAGTTATGATGTCATAGTTCTACGTCAGTCTTATAAAAACGCTTCTGCTTTCAAAGAAGCATACGTAATAATAATGCAATACTGATAAAAGCATGTAAAAAAATATATTCGATTAAAAGATGACGATGAAATTTGCCATTTATACTTTATTCATTGCCTGCTCGATTTGGAGCTTCAAAACAACCATCATATTCTCACATGATAAAAAAACTTTCAGTGAAGATGATAAAGTCATTTAGCTTTTCAAAAGTTTTACCATAGTCGGTAAAAACAATCTCGAAACTAGCTACACAAAACATATTTATATAAGAATTAAAATGAATGAAATATATCTCATTATTCAGTTCTTACCTTATTTTACTACTATGACGGAAAAAAAATGATCAAAATTCCAAAACGGTTATTAAAAAAAAAAACTTCGGTACAGTAGATAAAATTGTTCAGCGTTTCAAATGTTTTGACGTGGATGTTGAGAATAAAGACGAAACCAGTTTCACTGAAATATATTTTCATACAAAAATTAAAATATCAATGAGTTATTTCGGTGTACATTAATGTATGCATTTTAATTAGATATATCTCAATTTCAATTTTTGCCTTAATCTGCTACTGTCAGTCAGAAATAATCTAACGTCAATTCAAAACCAAACCTTTTTGCCGGAGTTGCTTGTTTTTTTTAAACTTTAGGTATTGAAGATAAAATCATTTAGCCTTTCAGAAGTTTTTTTTATAGATAGTGAAAAAAAAATCTCGAAATTAGTTATATTGAAATATGTTTATAACAAAATAAATAATTTCATTAAATATATCTCACTATTCAATTTTTGCCTTAATCTACTACTATGAAGTAGAAGTGATCAAACATCAACACTTCAACTAAAAACAAAAATAATTTGCTGAAATGACACTGCTGTAATGAAAATTTCAATGCTGTAATTTGCTGTAATGAAAATTTCAATTCAGAAAATAAAATCGTTTAAGATTTCAAAAAGTTTGATCTAGAGGGTGAAAATAATCTCGAAATTAGTTCCGTTAAAATATATTTTTAGAATATTAAAAGGGCAATAAATATTTTGGTATATATATATATATATATATCCAATCCTTGTCTTAATCTACTTTTTTCAAGTATCAATTTTTGCAATGTATATCCGCCGGAGATCTGTACGATGAAACTCAATAGCGATTCGTTGAGCATGGCCAATAGATCACGCAGAAATTTTTTTTAAAACACTGAGCCCTCGTAAATATTTACATCTCACTCCGCCATCTATTTTCCACAATTTGATTCTTTTCTACTCGAAAATCCCCCATTTATTATTTGTTCTCTAGCATATCCTCCCACACCTACATGTCGAAAAGAACGTTAGAAAAAGCCCTTCTCCCTTCTTCAATTTTTTCCCCGATCATTTTTCTTTTCTTTTCTTTTCTTTCTTTCTTTCTTTTTCTTTTTCTTTTTTGTTATGTCCTCTTTTGTAATTCAGATACCTGCTTTGAATGCGGTGCTTGAAAAAAAGCTTCCTAGTGAACCTTTAGTGGAAAGCTATATGGAAAGCATGAATTAAAAGCTCAGCATAGAAGCCAACAACTAGGCTGAGGAGAAGAGATCTACTTCTTTTTTTAAAGTTAAAACTACGATATTGTTTTCGAACTGGCGTATAAAATTTATATAAAATTTTAATTTAGAAGTCCTTATTTTGATTTGAAAGATCAAAACATTGTAAACTTGGATTTTTGGTACTCGTCGGTTGTAACGGCGATGAAAACGTGCCAAGAAAAATTTTCGCCAGTTTAGTG
>JAPMOR010108372.1:583974-628114 GCA_026543865.1 Argiope aurantia | reverse complement strand
GGCATAGTTGTTCTCTAGTCTGTATTCTGTTTCTGACGTGTGTGAAAGAGCCCCCCTTGTAAAAAAGAGTTTTGCTAGCGAGTGTGTGAGTGTCATCTTCATATGAGCTAATGTCAGATTTCGGCCACTCATGTGTTTAGGCGTCTTTATCCTCAGAAGCTACTCCACTACTTTCACCCCGATCTCTTGGACTTGAATTAGTGTTCAATCGAAGGGGGATAAGCGACAACAGCTATATTTTAGGTGGTTTGTATAAAATCATATCTAACTTTTACGTTTTGTACTTATCGTGTTCGCCTGTACTCGGATAGCCATATAGACTTCCTGAGAATGGATTTCCTTCAAAATTTGATAGAAATCTACAAATTTATTATAAAAACCATCAACAAATTTTGTACAGGTAACTCAAAATGTTTTTGATTTATATTCATGGAGGTGTAATTCCAAAAACGAGTTTTCGAACTCGAGGAGATCTGAAACGTAAACATGATCAAAATCTGGAGTCTTTTTTTTTCTTCTTTTTGTTTACTAACGTTCTTTTCATAACATATGCGCGAACATAAAATCCCACGAATTCAGGTTTTAAACACTATCAATAAGCAAATACCAAATATTTGATTTTTTTTTTTCCATACATGAAATATAGAAAAAGTATTACAATCTTTACAAAATTTGACTCGAGATTTTCACAAATCTCTCTGTTTTAGACTTCGCTGTATACAAAAAGCATATTTTTGGTATAATATCTCTTTGTCTGTTCGTCTGTCCTGAAACGCAATAACTCAAAAGTCCTTTGAGTTAGACGGGTGAGTAGTAGTACCTGTACTAAATTTTGAGCGAAATCTATTCAGTTGTAGTCTATTTAACCGTGTGTCCGAATAAAAGTTAACTTGATATATACAAAAGGCGGAGAGATAGATGGATAAAATGGTACACATGTTTAACACGTAAAGTGTAGATGTCTGTCATATTTGGAACCAGATCTGTCAAGGAGTTGACAATCTGTATTTTTACAAGCATATAAAAACTATTTGGTCTATGAATTTGAGACTATAATTGTAGTTTTGTATCAATTTTTTTTTCAATGGATTGTGGAAAAAATTGGAAAAAAACTATTTGATTTTTTTTCTTTTACTAATTGCATATAATCTCGCTAAAATAATTGTCAAGTCGATCACCTGATAGATTTAGTAAAAGCACTAGATTTATGTCAAAGATTTATATTTCGTAATTATTATTTGCAAATACCATGCGAAAAGATACACGTCTTTATCCAAGATCTGCAATTTTATGTGGAAGAAGGAAAAAGATAACACCTTCATTAGAGTATATGCGATGAAGTTTTGGAGAGATCACTCAAGCGGGCTTTTGTTAATTTTAAAATGAGATTTAATTTAAAACAAGGTGTTTTTTTTATTAGAAAAAGGTTTATATAATATACTAGCATTCGTAAGTCCAATGCTCAGATTATTGCGCAAACTTTCCGAACTATACCCGATTATCCGAAAGAAATTGTAATCTTTCCGTAATAAATAAAAACAAATTATTTTTTATCTTTGCCTCCACCCCCATCCCTCAAAAAAGTCACAAATATAAATGTCCTAATTATGAGGCGATTTTGGGATATCTTTTTTACATTTCTAAAGCAAAAATGGGATCATGTGAGACAAATTCATTGTTTAAAAAATTATTGCAGAAACAGAATATTTTGTAGTATTTACTTGGATAGTTTTGAAATATGTTGCAATTTATACTTTCATCTGTTCATTGTCATTTTCTAAACTATTGAAACAAATATTGTAATAATCAGTAATTAATAAATGACAGTGGTTGATGTTTGTTTTTAAAAAATTAGTTACAATTCAAATATTGTAATAATATATATAATTATTGATATAATCAAAAAAAATATTTTATTTTCCTTGGAAGACATTGTTCTAAAATGCTGGAGTTTGTTGAAATTCTTAGTTTTAAAAACTTTGTTTCTTATCTATAAATAATTTAATAAATATAGTTTTATCAATGCAGATGTTAAAAATATTAGATATTTTTGATTAAATATTGATTTTCAGTTATTTATTTGATGGTATATGCCTTTTTTGCCTATTTTATTTATTAATTTTTAATTTTTATATCTACCAATCAACTCATTCATTTTAATTAAATAGTTAAAATTAATTTACTGTGAATTATTTTATTGTTTGAATTAATCCCTTGTTTTTAAATTGGAATAAACTGAATATTAAAAATTTTCTCAAATTAAATCGTCGAAATCTTCTCTCCGTGGTATAAAATTCCAATTTATTCTGACATTCCAATTTTTAAAAAAAGGAAGAAAAGAAATGTCAGCATTAAATTGACATTAATAGCAATCTCTATTTTCTTCAAATACTGTTCACTTCATCTGGTTCTTCAAAAAAAAAAAATTCTTGTTTTTGTTTTTAAACAGTCACGTATATTTAAGAAATAACCTATTTCCCCCCTTCTTTTTATGAAAAAATGCATACAAATTCTCAAACCTTACACATGCGTTGTGGAGATAAATTTCGTCCCTTTTACTTATTATACGAAGCCCTAAGTATAGCCATGTTTACACCGGGGTGATTAGCATGGTTAATTCCGTCACTGTTCTCTCAGTATTTCTATTTTTCGATAGATCTCTTCACAGCTCGAACCACAGTGGTTCGAGCGAAACTAGTCGCTTCCTCCAAACTCTTCAATTTAGAACAATTTACAAATTTCAGTTAGAAGCTCATAAGTAAGATAATCTGTAAAATTACATAGGATTAAAGTAAAAATATTATTAGATATATCAGTAAAATTACACAAGATTAAAATACACATATCAAAAACATACTAACCTCTTTGCTATTATAGATTTCCGATGTATCAAGCGATGTATATTTCGACAGGTATCACTGCCTGCTGATCAAAATTCCATTTTAAAATGTACTTTCAAAGAGCATAATAAAATTTAACTAAGTAAAATTTAGCCAAAAGTCTGCTTTTTTTTTAACTTTGGATTTTTTTTTCACTTTAGAATCATTTTATTATTCGGATTTGGCAACCCTGATACGAATTAAAGTAGTAAACAAATAATTTCACGTGTTGAATATTGTTTTCACATGTGACATCAGCCAGTGGAAACAATCTTCTCTTGTTTCACTTTCTAACTTTGGTGTGTGTTTTATTTTATTTTTTCTTGTACTTTGTACAAATTTCGAAGAAATGGGCCGGCGACTTCCGAAAAGTTCTAAGCACAAAAAATTAAAATTTGTAGATCCTTGTTACAGAGGACCAGTTCATCAGCTTAAAAACAGGTAATTGATTTTGTTTTCGTTTTTTTAAAGCTGTTTTTTTAATGTTGAAACATGGAATTCATGTAGTTTATTTTTAGGGTTAGGGTTCTAAATATTTTTGATTTCTTAGTAATACAAAGCTGGCGAATGGGAAGTAAACCAAAATTTCACTTTGAAAGAGTTCTGGTCCATGATCACTTCGATGCCTGCTTATTTGTTTATAAAAGAGAAACATTTAAATAAAATAATAATAAATACATTCTACGACTTCTGAGTTTTTAACATTATTAATCAGAGATATACATTTTTTTAATATGATAGATTTTAAATTCCTACTTTCTTTAGTATGTTTTAAATGTGTATATCAAAAATTTAGCTTTCTTGGTCTTTTTTTTTTATAGACTGTGTTTTACTACCTACTTACTTTTAATTAATTATTAAATTGATTGAATTACTTATGAAGACATATTATTTCAGATGTTATTTACTAATTTTTTTTTTGTTTTTTGAAGATTGATTTTTTGAATTTCTTACCTTTTACTTCATCTCCATTCTCTTTTCATATTTGGTTATTTCATTATTGAAATGACAGCCTACAATTTCATTATCATAATACTTTTAATTATTCATATGACTGCTTTGTAAAATTGTAGTCACTGTTATCGATTGATCTGCAAAGAAATGCAACATGTATATATATATTCCCTAGAGGTCCCTACAGGTTTTTCCTGCAATAAAAGAAAGTCAGCTTTATGTAGAAATTTAAACTGTTAGATTAGCACTTTAATTGAAGTTTTTAAAGTTGCTTGGCTGGGAAAGTTATCTATGATAATTAAAGTTGCAACTATTAGATTTTAACTCTATGAGCCCAGCTGATATAAAAATTCTAGTGTTTCAAATCCCTGGGAAGTTTTTTGTCTTCAAAATTAGAATGGAATTGTTCTTTCTTTTAGAATAATCACAAGAGGGGGGGACATCTGTTAAGTTATAGTTGAAATGCCTGTCCAGTTTTTCACACCAATAGAACACCTGTGGTTGTCATTTGCACCTTAAGGGAAGTTTTGTTAATTTGTTGCAAGTTGTTAACTTGACACTCATCTGTATTTCAAAGATTTTAAGAACTTTATATATATATATATATATGTAATGATATTTTAACTCTAATTTCAATTTAATTAATTTTTAAGATTTTATCTTAATTTAGTCCATAATAACTTTATTCTAAAATATTCTCCTATTTCTTGATCCAATTCCACTTTCTCTACTTAATTAATTCAAGAGAAGCTTTATAAAATTGCTGAATCGACTAAACGCCAATACTTTCACACGCTCGGCGTGAAGGGGTAAAAAACTGTCCAGTAAGCACATTCTTTTTAAAAGATCCCTGTGTTTCCTTTACATGTGATTGACATCTGTCAGAAATCCCTATCAGAATCTTAATAATATATTAGCACTATAAAATAATATTTTCCCTATCTATATCTCATGTTATATAAGACGAAAGATAATTTATTTCTCTCTTCTTCCCCACTTCTATTTTTGCAACGTGCTGTGGCGGATGCACAATGTCCACGTCTTTGCTTGTAAATAATAATGCTTTCCCGATGGATTAAATAGAACTTAAAAATGTAAAAAGTCTCTTCACTGTCTTCAAACTGAATTCTGCTTCACAGCAAATAATGTTACATATTAAAAGTCGACAAGGATAGTTTCCTGTGAAAAATTGTCAAATTAATTAAAATTAAATCGACGGGTGAGACTTCAACGTTGCATTGCGCTCACTGTGCTCCAAAGATGAATGCTTCGGTCCAGGTTCGCCAGCTGCGATGTTTCCGTGGCGAAGTTCTTTCATCGCCGTCTCCCTCGGCTGCCTCCGGCAACATCGTTTCATGCAAACCGTAGTCCAGGGTCCGGTCCAGTTCCCGTTGAATCCCCGGCATTCCGTCATGTTACCGCATCGTCGATGGTACCGTGCCTAACCTGTGACTTCATCCGACACTGCTGCTTAATACCCTTGTGCTTGTGCTCCATATCGTCATGTGCGTGCTCCTTATATCCTCAAGGAGTTGGGGCTCCTTGTCATCATAAAAATTTTCTAGCTCCTTACCTGTGCTGAATAATCTCGATCTCGACGTCATTTTCTTGTTATATCATCACCACAATATAATACTCGCCAGTGGTCTCCCGTGCCAGATTGAATCACCCAAATTTTGAAAATATCACTTGTGTGTTATATTATCAACTCAATAGAAAAATAGCTTTCCGTCACCTGCCATAATCTCCAGTTCCAGTGCTCAAAATTGCATTTTGTGATCAACTAAAAAAGTGATTATTTTTCAAAAAGTGATCATTGTTAATAAAAAAAAATCATTCGTCAGCTGACTCAACGAGTGAAATTCAAAATTTATATTCTGTACTTTTGATTTGATTTTAAATTGCATTTTTCTATTATAATATAATTGCAAATAATCTTTTTATATTATGATTCAAAATATCATGAGTTTTAGTTTAAAATATTGAGTTTTTAAATTTTTTCATATTTATTATTTAAAATTTATTCATAATATTATAATTTGTTGAACTAGAAATTTATGTGCATGCTATTAATAACTAAGAAAAAATGATTTCCCCAATTTAATTAAATTTATCTAACTCAAAGGTTTTTTAAAAATATGCATGCAGACCTTGTGAACAAAAAAAGTAACATACCAAGATTCTTATATACTTAATAATTAATGGCACGTGATAATTAGACTAAGGTGGTAAATACCTCAGGGGAAATTGTTACATCCCTGACAGTTATTAAGCCACCCTCTATTATCACTGTGTTCAAATACTTGTTTTTTACAAAATACAAATATATTTTATATTAAATATTTTTTTCTCTCCAAATACTATAAGAGTATTTTGAGTTTTGTGTTTGTTACATTCATTCACAAGTGTTTTGTTTGATGTTGTTGAATTTTGCAATTATTATTATCATTTCCAAATGATTTATTTGAAATACATGAATCTCACATTTATTTACATTTCCAAAGCTTTATATGAAACCATTCAATTTTAGTTGGGTTATTTTCATTTCATTGAAATATTTCATTAGATATTTTCAATCTTATATTTATGGTTTCAGTTCTAAGTGTTTAATATAAAATATTTCAATTTTGCAAGTATTATTTTCATATACAAGTTTTTTACCTGAAGTTTTGAATGTTGTGTTTTTATATCCAGCTGAAATACTTAATTTAAAATCATAACTACACTAATATTTCATTTGGGTGAAATCATAACAATATTGATATTATATTTAATAATTTATTTCTAATTTAATAATCTTGTTGAGTCAGATTTCCTAACATTTAAGAATAATATAAGCAAGACTGTCAGATTATTTTCACCAAATTTCTACAGAAAAATAGCCAGAATACATTTGTGCACTATATCATTTAATTTTTAATATTTTGTTATTATTGATGATTATTAAGATTTTTATATACTATTTTCATAAATATAATTCTTTTTATGTTTTTAATATAAAATGATGAATGGGATTTCTGAATTAATGATTATATAATGTGAAGGTAGAGGAAACTCGGGTATCACTCTTAATATGCCTTCAAATTTTAATTTTTCTTACTTGACCACCACTGTAAGGTAAGGCTGTATGTCGAGGACCCCGACATACTTCTGCGTCTTGCAGTGGGGGGAAAATTGTAATGATATTTTAACTCTAATTTCAATTCAATTAATTTTCAAGATTTTATCTTAATTTGGTCCATAATAACTTTATTCTAAAATATTCTCTTATTTCTTGATCCAATTCCACTTTCTCTACTTAATTAATTCAAGAGAAGATTTATAAAATTGCTGAATCGACTAAATGCCGATACTTTCACACGCTCAGCGTGAAGGGGTAAAAAACTGTCCAGTAAGCACATTCTTTTTAAAAGATCCCTGTGTTTCCTCTACATGTGATTGACATCTGTCAGAAATCCCTATCAGAATCTTAATAATATATTAGCACTATAAAATAATATTTTCCGTATCCATATCTCATGTTATATAAGATGAGGGATAATTTATTTCTCTCTTCTTCCCCACTTTTAATTTTGCAATGTGCTGTGGCGGACGCACAATGTCCACGTCTTTGCTTGTAAATAATAATGCTTTCCCGATGGATTAAAAAGAACTTAAAAATGTAAAAAGTCTCTTCACTGTCTTCAAACTGAATTCTGCTTCACAACAAATAATGTTGCACACACACACACAAATATATATATATATATACATCTTATTGCTGCTATATAATTAGGAGCGAATTTTTTTTAAAAAATTTTTTTAATAAAATAGTATAGATGAATTAAACGTGAAACATCATCATCTACAATATTTCAAACTAGAAGTTCAAATCACCTTTTAATTTTTTTCTCAAGAAATGCATTGTTTATTTATCATGTATGAAATCATTTAATGATGAAAATAAAATTATTTTAAATTCATTATCACTGATAAATTTGCCAGCGTCCTGGCATAGGGGTAGTGCGTCTTCCCCGTGATCTGGGCTTCCCGGGTTCGACTCCCGGTTTTGGGCATGGTTGTTCTTCCTATTCTATCTGTGAGATGTGTGAATGTGCCCTCCTGTAAAAAGGGGTTGTGCAAGCGAATGAGTGATGTGTGAGTAGTCAAGTCGTACTCTTGGCCCAAGATGGCTCTACGCTAAAAACAAGAGGCACTTTCCCTTAGGCTTAAATCGGCTGTCTTCAAACAGCGGGCTTGTCCATGGCAAGTGCCATAAGAAACAACAACTGGTAAATTTTTTTCACAATTTTTTAAAGGAACTTCTTACATTGTATGAAAATTCATTGAAATACAAATGCTTTAAAATGTAAAAAATTAAATTAAACTGGTAACTAAACTATGAATTGAGTTTTGATATGTTTTTAATAATGGTGTACAAACAGTTGGAGATATTTTCGATTTATCAATATTTTTTTCTCTTTTCGTACTTTTTAATAAGAAAATCAATTTTGTTTACAATTTTTTTTTTCATAAACAGTTCTTATTTAAATGCTTTTTAGCTTGACATAATTTACTTATTTTTTCATAGAGAAGTTTTATACTTTAGGACAAATTTTAAAATTAAAATGTAGTTAGAGGTGTGCTACTTTAATGCAAAATTTTGTTTGTTTGTTTTTTCCTTTAAAAAAGGGTTAAATGTGTAATATAAGAAGTATGCTTAATTTTTTAGTTTTTACATTTTCTTACTAGAGCAATGAAATAATTTTTTTCTATCATATATATATATATACACACACATATATATTACATTTCAGAAGGAAGTATTTTTATTTAAAGAAGCTGCATGATAATAGAAAAAAATACAATAGAGAAGAATGTTATTTTATTAATCATGCACTAATTTTTCTTTTAAATTAATATTAAAAACATTAAATTTTGCTTCATTTCAAAATTACATCTATAATTCATTTTAACTATATTCAACAGTCAGTATAATTCCTCAAAATATCAGTACATATCCTCTAAAATATAAGGATAATAAAATGTAATATTGACACACTATAAAGTACAGTGCGAATTCCCACCACTCTTATTTTGTGCCAAATTCTCGAAAGTATCCAAGTCAGGGCCCTGTAGAATGAGATGTTTTAGGTTGAGTTCAGATTCATAGAGTTATGAATGTGGATTGAAAAAATTTGTTTTGAAATTATGAATATTACACACACACACATAGATATAAAGCAGAGTGTATATATATGTTTCTTATACAAATCAACAATTTTTGTCTAACTTTGATAAAATTTGACTTACATGTTTGTGAAAACAAGAGGAAGATCATTGCATTCTGAATGATAGTTAAATTTTCAGTTAATTATAAACTAAGCAAAACCAAAGAATGACCATTTTATTCCAAAAGTTCATTGAAATTTCAGTTAATTATAAAATTTCAACATTTTCTCACAATTTCTTCCAAAAATATTCTCATGTAACTGATATTTATAACATTTTCTTTAAAAAAAAAACTTTTTTAATGATATTAATTTAATAATGACACCATTATTTCCTTATTTAAAAAAAATCAAAAATAATTTGCACCTATATTATTGAAATGATAATCAAACTAATATAATAGATTTGTATTAATACTTCTGTGAAATTTTATTCATGTTGCACATGATAAAATTTTATTTTTCATAATGATTATTATTAGCCAAGATTAAAATTACATTTTTATTATTTAGTAATTTTTTTCTTTCTAAAAATTAACAAAAATTTAAAGGAGATAATTAAGTTTGCTATCTAATACAGTAACAGCATTAAATATAAAGTAGATTTTGATCTTAACTATCGTTTGGTATTATATACTTTTTAGAATTTTTATAATTTTAATTTATTGAAATAAATACTTTTAAATTCATTTGATAAATATTACACATTATTTTTTTACCAACTATAAATTGATGCTTTTAATATAATTCAGATTTTTGCCTTTTACAAAATTTTTCATTTCAACATATCTGATACTTTGCTCTTTTTAAATAAAATTTTGATTAAAAACATAGTGCAGTTGCCAAATATGAATTTCTTCAAGCAGTAATGTTATAAATTTAACACAATTAAATTTTATTAATTATTTTGATGATTTATGTTTTATTTTGAAATCAAAGTTAGGAAATAGGGATTTATTGTTATATAAATTTAAATTTCCATTAAATTCAACTTGCAACTTACAATATTAGTCTTATTAACAGTGAAGACTCTATTTTAAACAATTATATGATTAATGTTACTAGTTGAATTGGCAGGAAAATAAAATTCCAGTCATTGGAAATCAAAGTATGTAACTAAGGCAAAATTTTTGGTATAGTCTATGACAATGTTGAGAAAAGGTGAAATAGAAAAGTGAAAAGGATATAAAATGAATAAAATATATATTCAGAAAAATATTCTAAATATTTATTAAGATATTTATTAGAGATTTTTAAAAAATGCTTTTAATAGACATAATTGATAAAAAACAATTAATTGTTTTTGAATAAATATAATAGCAGTCTCTACTGTCATAAATTGTTATTTTCTATTTAGATGCATTTATCTAATTTTTAGAACCACAATTATAATATTGTTTCAATAATAGAGTTTGAATTCCTGAAATAATCATAAATAACATTTCTGATCATTTTGATAGTTCAGCTATTTCTTTGAAGTATTTTCAAATAAATATTTACTTGTCTCTAGAAAATCGCAAATCTGTCTTAGATACTCTTAATAAATACTATCTGTATTTGTGAACAACTTTTTCTTTTTTATGTGTATTCTTAGAGAAGACACGACATATAATCTTTAAAATATTTAATGCAGGCACTTTAGTATTGTACTTTTGGAGGATCCCGCCCCTCCCCCTTCTTCACATAATTTTATAACTATTTAGTAATAAGAAAATTGTGTGAAAATATATATGTGTGTTCATATTAAATATTGTTAATTTTAAGGAAAAGTGGACATAATGGTATTTTACAATATTGTTATGTAGATTCTGTAGTATAGAACTCAATGACGCACACAAGAGGTAGAGCTAAACCAATTTATTAACTGAACTCAGTGAATTATGAAAAACTCAGTGACTGACAAATCTTCTGCTTTTATTCTAGCAGGGAAAGTTCCAGAATACTTTTCTGGAGACAGTAAGAAAAGTCCAGAACACTGGTCTGGTAAATTAAAGAAATATCCAGAATCTTCTGGAACATGAAATAAAGGGAAACATAAAATCAAGGAATTAAATAATTACACAAACTGTTAATCGCATTGTCTCTGGCGGGATTCGAACTCACAATCTCTTGATTATGAAATCAGTGCTATGACCATTCGACCATGGAGAGTCGACTGCCTCTTTTCAATGTGGCAATATTATTTATTCTTCATGCTGATATGGAAAGAGAAAGAGTAGAAATGTTTTTATACATTGTTGTAATGCTTTTTCAAGATGTAGTTTGAAAAAAGAGGGAGAAAAAAAAAGCTTGAAAAACAGAGTGTGGAAGCATATTATGAACTTATATAGCTTCTGAAAGGAATTTTTTCACTGATCAGCATTATTTTAAGCAAGTGCTGATTGAAGAATGTCTAAACAAGGAACCTTTAAATTCATAAGGGAAATCTACGATCTAGAGATAAGAAAATAAATATCTCTAAAATGCAGATAAATTAAAATTATCATGCACATTTACAATCTTTGTGGAAATTGTGAATTGGGGGATGGGAGAATGAAACATAAGAAGGAAAAAAACATTACTTGAAAATTATTATTCATCGCTTGTATCTTCTTATTTGAATAATGAGTTATAATTTTTGTAATATTATGATTGCTAAAAAAAATTATTTACTGTAACAAGTAAAGTGTTTACTGCAAATTTAGATCATCAATTAATCTTTCTTTATTTAATGAATTGCCATAGGATTTATATGAAAATTTCTTAAACAAAATATAATTTTAAACAATAAAATTTCTTAAGCAATATAAACAATGTAATTTTACATTAAAATTGCCATTATTTAATTTTTAACTTGTTATTAAAATGCCTAAAAATGATTTAATTAGTTTTTTTTTCAAAATATATTTTTTTAAGTATTTATTATAACAGCATTTCTTAATATTTCAATATTTGGAATTTTGCTTTGCAGTCTCTAAGCTCTAATTTCTAAGCTCCTCTGATTTTTTTTAATTTTGTACTATTCCAATATTACTCTTTTAATTTCATCCATCATAACTGGACATATTTTAAATTTTGTGTCTTGGAGCTTATCTAACTTTATTTAACACTGTTTAAACTTCAAAGTATGTTTTTTTTAAAATTCAGATTAGAAAATTGCTCTTGAAAAATTCATTTATCTATATTTTGAAGTTTCCTCTGTTGACCAAAGCCACAAAGTGGAATTATCCACTGACAACTAATACGAAAATACTTTAAATATAAGAAATGTTATTTAATTAATTAATTTTTTTGTTTAATAATTAATTTTTTCTTTCCCTCAATTTGAGAAACATTGGATTAAATAATATTTAGACTTTCTTAACTTATTTGCATATAAATAACTGGAATCAAGCTATAGCCAATTGTTTATTCTGATTCTATATTTCATTTGGGGGGGAAATAGATGTTGTAGCAAAATAACCACATATTAGAGGACACTTAGGAATTAGCCTTTTTTTCTGTTTAATTGCTAGAATAGTTTGTAATTTGAATGGAAAATTTTTATTTATGAATTTCAAAATTTTCCCATTGCTTAGATATACTAAATCATGCATTATTTGTTATAGTTTTGGTGAACTTTGTCTTGGCATTGACTCCAATGATTTAGCCAGGTTAGCATAGTAACAATAAATTTATTTATATTTTATATTATAAGAACAATGCCTTTCACTCCTCATCCAGCCTAGCTTATAACCATTACATGAGAAATGGAAAGGTGTTTGAAAAAAAATCTAGTGCATTAAATACCATGGATTAATAACAGCATCTTATCAGTTTAATAACACTCAGACACAGTACAACTTTGATATTAACAAATTTTATGTGCATTTGAATTATGACTAGCATCCACCAGATGTTCAAAATTGAAATAAAATTTTATTTTTAAATACTCATTTCATGTCTGAAGAATGTATAAAACTTTATTTTACAAAAAAATTGCACAATCTTCTAATTAACCTATTTTTTTCTACTTTTCTTCCCCTTCTAATAAATTAAGATTTTCTTAAAAAATAAAAGTATATTATGATATCTTTCATTATAAAACTTCATATAAATTAAGGAGAAAAAATTTTTGTTATAGTATTTCAATCAATTTTCAGTTGGTTATCAGACATATCCAAAAAATGAAACCGATTTAATGTTTTACATATTTTTATATTAGTACAGTATTTTGGGTGTCAAACTGTTCCAAATTTTAAAAAAGTTATATTATTATCTTTTTTTATATTTAATAATGCTCATATATATCGTATTTATGGTGCTGATTTTATTATGTCACCCAATTTTTATTTAGTTGTAAAAGTTTTTAAATTTTGATAATTTGAAAGCTTTAAATGTGCAAAAAACTGAAGAAAAGATTTGAAATGTATTGTTGCAAACCTGCAATTCGGCTTCCCAGCATAGTTTGTTCCATCGTCGGAAAGAAAGTTTTAAAGTCATTGGTACTGGACAGCGTCCAGGTGGCGCGTCGAAGGTCCCAGAGCTTGGCAACCATTTGGCGACTTGGCGACGAATTTGGCGTCAAAATAGATAATACACGAAACTTCCAGAATTTTCCCGATCCGTCCAGTAGGAACCGAGATACGCCTTGAACGTTCCTGATTGGTTGAGAGCCTTCTAGCCCCGCCTCCTGAGACCTACAAAAGAGGGCTGCAGCTGCCAGAGGAGTCCAAGTGAGTAGTCAGAGTGGACGGAGTGGTCGAAGAAGAGTAAGCAGAATCGACGAAGTCAGGTCAGTAGTCAGAGTCGGAGAAGTAGAAGACGGAGTAGTCGGAAGCGACTGAGTCAAGCTAGTGCTGAACTGAGCTGTGCGCTACTGTCTGCAGTAGATTCTGGTTGTATGCTGCTGTGTGTGCTGTTGTATGCTACACGTCTCGGGTGAAGATAATCGTCTTCTGTGCTGTATATAGTTGTCGCTTTTGTGCTGTCCTGTGTGTCTTCGTGTAAATAAACGTCGTTGTTTCTTTTTCTACTGCTGATTGAGCGTTCTCTACACCATATAACTTCCACTATCCAAACGAACCCCGGGAAAATTCGTAACATTTGGTGTCATAAGTGGGATAGTGGTTAATAGTGCATGGTGCTGACGAGATCCCAAGCAAAAATGGCTGATAGCGGTAATGGTGAGTTACTGGCTCTGTTGGCTGAGATGAAGAAATCTATGGAGGAGATGAAGCAAGGACAAGAAAGAATGGAGAAAAGACAAGAGAAACTTTTGCAAGAAATGAAAGCCGGACAAGAGAAACTTTTGCAAGAAATGAAAGCCTTTACGGAGGAAATGAATGCCTCTACGGAAGAAATGAAGAGTGAATCAAAGAAAGGCGTTGAAGAAGTTAAAGTTAACAAAACTGAAGAAATCCAAGTTATCACAGAAGAAATTGAAGGAAGCAGCGAGAGCCAAGTGGAAGAAAAGACTGAAGATCGAATGGAGACCGGTGTCACCGAAAAGGAGCTTAGCCTTCCGGAGGATGAACCGAAGTTTAATAAGGAGAGGAACCAACAGGGTGAATGTCAAATAGTTGCGGAGCTGAAGCAGTCTTCTCCGAATGAGTCATCTGAAGTGGAACTGAAAGTGCTGGCGCTTGTGGATGGAGAAGACGGACTTTCTTCGGACGGGTCTGTTGGTGGTGACCCATGCTCGATGCCTATGGATGCAAGAGTTGATGCGACACTGTTTGGATTGGATTCGTCCCAAAGATTAAAGGAACTACCTCTCTGCAAGCCTCTTGATATCTCCTTGCATAGTGACACGGAAGAAGACTACGTGGCGGGAATCGCTGATCCCTGTAGTCACGATCTCAACTTCCTTCAAGAATTCATCTTTACTGTGGATCTGCATAGAAGTGTGATGCAAATAGGAGCTGATGAATCTGCTGTGTATCCGGTCGTCAAGTTGTGTTGTAGCAGAAGAGCCCTTCCCGTAAAGGTAGATATACTCTTCAGACGATCCAGTGTGGAGAGTTGCGGACAACTCTCGAGTGTCGAGAATAGCCTGGGAAGAGGTGGACGTATTCCCGTGAAAACTTTGGCGACGAAGGCGAATACCTGGCTTTCGAGTGGACTTCAGAAAGCACCGTTGGATCATCCTGATACACGGCTGGTTCGATGGAAGAAATTCAAAGTGACCAACCGACCAGCCTGGCAAGAATTCATTCCGGAGGTCTCTACTACGATCCAGCGTTTGGCTCCATGGGACATTCTGCATTTTAAGGAGCGGAATCAAGTATGGATGTACAATCCGAAACGACGAAGAGGTCCGAGTCAAAAGTATTGAGAAGGTTTGGATGGATCTTTAGTCGTCGCCAAATTAGTAAATGATGTCATCTTCGAAAGTCGCCTAAAGCATCATCATCATAACATCATACAGAAGCTTACGCCAGCTGTTGGATTGAAGTTGGACAGCCGGGACGTCAGTCTTTGAAGAGGGAAGCAATGTTACAAACCTGCAATTCGGCTTCCCAGCATAGTTTGTTCCATCGTCGGAATGAAAGTTTTAAAGTAATTGGTACTGGACGGCGTCCAGGTGGCGCGTCGAAGGTCCCAGAGCTTGGCGACCATTTGGCGACTTGATGACGAATTTGGCGACTTTGGCGTCAAAATAGATAATACCGGAAACTTCCAGAATTTTCCCGATCCGTCCAGTAGGAACCGAGATACGCCTCGAACGTTCCTGATTGGTTGAGAGGCTTCTAGCCCCGCCTCCTGAGACATATAAAAGGGGGCTGCTGCTGCCAGAGGAGTCCAAGTGAGTAGTCAGAGTGGACGGAGTGATCGAAGAAGAGTAAGCGGAATCGACGAAGTCAAGTCAGTAGTCAGAGTCGGAGAAGTAGAAGATGGAGTAGACGGAAGCGACTGAGTCAAGCTAGTGCTGAACTGAGCTGTGCGCTACTGTCTGCAGTAGATTCTGGTTGTATGCTGCTGTTGTATGCTACACGTCTCGGGTGAAGATAATCGTCTTCTGTGCTGTATATAGTTGTCGCTTTTGTGCAGTCCTGTGTGTCTTCGTTTAAATAAACGTCGTTGTTTTTATTTTCTACTGCCATCTGCTGATTGAGCGTTCTACACACCATATCACTTCCACTATCCAAACGAACCCCGGTAAAAAAATTTCGTAACAGTATTAAAGAAAACTACACCATTAAAATGTATTAATATTGATCTTTTTAGTGGGTGACAGAATGAAGTATGCAATAAATATCAAAGCAGAAATCTTTGTTACTCATCCATATTTATTTAAACTAAGAAAAATGCAATCCCAAAATGTGAATCATTATAACAATTGATACAAAAAAGAAAGAATGAAAGAAATTGTAACATTTGTGAGGTGGTAAAAAGATGACATTCATTTGGTAAAAGATAAAATTTGATTTATATTAATAAATTTAAATATTTATAAAAATCTGATTTATATTTTTTCTCAATATATATTTGTTATTATAATAATTGAATTATTTAGCTTATTACATACTAGCCGCCTTTGGCGACCAGCCGGTTCGCCAGTATTACCGCTTGCTACAATTTTCAATTAAATATTTTAAGTAACTGGTCTCTTAATAGATTCTCAAACAAAACATTTTTAATCTTCAAATTTTGATAGTCATACCAAACTTATACTGTTGTTTAGATCGTTTCGTTCAATTTACTATATATATTTTGCTAATTTGTTGTCATTTCCGGTAAAACTTCAACTTTAATTTAAAGTGGAAATGATGAAATTGCAATTAATAGAAAGATATTTTTTAATAAAACCAAGCGTTTTATTTTATTTATCATCTTTATTGTTATTTATTTATTATTATTATTATTGAATATGAGTATTGCAAACAGAATCGCTCGGTATTTAAGTCTTATGTGAACTACAAAATATTTTCAGTAATTTAAGTAATATCTCAAAGAATAATTCAACAAAAAAATTTCAGATTCAGCATACAATTCAGTTTTTAGTTTTGCTTTCAAAAGGATTGAAATGAAATCAATAATAATATTTTCTTCAGGCCTATAAATATATTTCAAAAATTATAAAGTCTAAATTTAATGCAGTAAGGTATTATATTCTGAGAAATATTCTGGGCACACCAAATTTTAAATAAATAAATGAATAATGAATGCTTCTATTTTCCACGATCAACTAAGACTTGTTTAGGAAGTTTTGAATGTTAAAAATTTAGAAAAACTCAACATTTTCATAATCTTAGGCCAATTAATCTTGAGAAACCTGCGCGCTGATTGGCGTATTTTCTTTGAAACGATCGATGGAAAATCTAAAATTATATTTTTTTATTGAATAGTGATATTCAAATTTTCATTAATCAGTCAGTTTAAGTGATTGATTTAGTTGATTGGAAATTAACTGTTTTTATTTAAAATATTAGTGTTTCAAGAACATTTTGTTAATCGTGATTTCCACAGCAGAAGCTTTATGTAAAATCAAAAATTCGTTATTTATTAGAGCATTTATTGAATCAAGTTGCATAAAATATAATCATTTTCCATTTAGACCATTTTAGCATATCTGTGTCTTACTAAAGGTTTACAAATTAGCTGTGTGACCCTGATTTGAATGGATATCCTATTCATATTAAACAAAACTTGCCTTAAAATAAAACTGATTTATTGGATTAATAATATAGAAAGTGTGAAAGATCACAAAATAATTTTTCTTTAATTTTATTTTTAGAAAAAATAATATTTCATATTTGTTTCATTTCCTACAAACACGTGCCGAAAATTATATTTTTGCAAATTTCATTTCCAAAAAGATTTAATTTATTTTTAATTGGAGCTTTAATTAATGTGATGGCAACACTTTGAACAAAGCTAATTTTTTCTCATGAATGCGAAACGTGCTCGTGCAGCTTAAATTTTATTTTTATTTTGTACGAAAAAATTGTGGAAAAATATAGTTAAAATATTTATTTAAAAATTCATTAAAAATATAAATTTAATTCTAAGGTTAAAACATTGTTATCATTTAAAAGATAAAATTTTGATCTTTAACTTGATGTAAAAATCTTTTTTGTGCGGTAATATTTTCGGAAGTTATAGCAGAAACACGTCAAAATGGCGCTTAATTTTTAAAGAAATAAAATTCTAATTAAAAATTCAGAAAAATAGCCCCCAGGTGCTCATTCCCAGCCTCCAAGGTATACACGCGCCAAATTTGGTAGCTGTAGGTTGAATGGTCTGGCCTGTAGAGCGCCAACACACACACACACACATTGAGCTTTATTATAAGTATAGATATAGATATAGATTTGGACTGATTATAACATGTAAACGAACTAACTAGTGCATTTAATAGTTGTAGACAATTTTATTCTTAAAATAAAGAATAAGATCATTTTTTTTTCCCAAGTGTGGTGGTGAAATTTGCTGGAATAGGTATTGTCTTTGTCAGAATCAGCCTTTGTTTTGTTTCAAAAGAGAACATTATTAGAACTATGTTAAAAATTAGAGATAAAAAAACTATAAATTTATACTATTGAAAAATATATTCTTTTAATTTTGAGATATGAAAGATCGTCTTTATGTGATTCTTCTGATAGTATTATAGAAATTTATCAAAATTTTCCTTAATTTTTAATTGATAAAAGCTTTAATAAAATTTTGAGACATGTCTTGGAAATGCACATTCCCAACCTGTAAAGTATGTCTGCAAAGTTTTGTAGCTATGATGCCAAACAAAGTCAAGCCTAAGTCCAGAGAAAATCCCAGCAAAATATTAACAAATATATCTTTTTTTTTCCTTCTTCTTCTTTCTTTTTTAGCAATAGAGGTAAAATAATTGCTAGCAAAAAATTTGCATTTTGCATCTTCCACAATATGCAAAAAAAAAAAAAAAAAAAACACTTTATTTGTTAACTCAGTTGCAGTTATTATAAGCTTAATGCAATGAAACATTTTCTTGTTTGAGTGGCAACTGTCAAAATGTACCCTGGGGGCCAAACATAACAGCCTTATAGCACAAAGTTTGAATGACATTTACAGTAATATATAATAAGGTTTTAGAAATTAGCACCCTTATGTTACTTCTGACCATTGTAAAGGTAATAGAGAAGTACCAGGAGTGGGAGCTATTTGTACAGGCAATTAAAAACCTTCACATTGTTGGTTTAAAATAGATTATATTAAAATGTATATATATTTTTCTTTTGCAGTATTCTTTTTTTTAATGGAGCTCTTTTTTTATATAATTAAACATTAAAACATGTTTTGGAATTAATCTGATTTTTTTTGTTCTTTCGTTTGAAAGAAAGCTTCTACCCAATGAACCACCTACAATCGAAACAAATGATCAAGAAATGTCTAAACAATTTGAGGAATTCATTGATTTGAAAAATAAAGCAAAACAAAATGCATTCAAAAGAAAAAAGAAGAAAAAGAAAGTGCAAAAGGACGATTTTATTATTGGTAAGACTGTTCTTGAAAAGTATTATTTTGAATATGTTATGTTAATACGTAATAATAAATGTTATTGCATGATTCCTACATAATAATTATTATTATTTTAATTCCTAGTTTGGATATAATTCTGTTTGGTTTTAATTTAGTTTTCTTTTTGGCCTTATTTTATTTATTTATTTTTGCATTCAAACTGTAATTTGAAGATGTAACAGTTTAACAATATATGCATATTTTAAAACCGTTAAAATTTCAGTTCAAAATAGGTGAATGTGAAAGAAATAAAGAAAAAATTTTGACATAATTGCAAGGAATGCTATAACTTTATCAAATGAGCACACCTGCTACTTTTCTCTCCCTCCCCTGATTCTTTGATTTAAAGCCTTTAATCTGAAACAGTATAGCATCATTAAATTTCTTGATTTTACAAACTAAACAATTTTTTTTAATCTTTATTTATCAATATTATACATCTAATGTACAAAATTTGAAAATATCAAACTAAAAAAATTTTCATTCTAAAAATATTTTTCTGTGCCTTGTTTGTATATTTATTATTTTTATGATTACTGCTTAGTGAAAAATCATATAGTCGATAAAGAGGAACCTGGAATGGAGAGAAAAGTGAAGAAGTTACCTGCTGTGATAAAACAAAAGAAGACTGAAAGTGAGAATCAGTTTTTCAATAGAATTCAAAGGATGGCAGACATAGCATTAGCTGAAGCTAAAGTTGAAGAAAAATATAACATCCAGTTGGTGGATGTTGATAAAAAAGGAAATGCAAAGTATGTTGAAACAAACTTTGAAGATGGGTCAAAGCAACTTTCAGAAAAGAAAAAAGCGTAAGTAAAAGAAGGAAGGGAATTGAACTGTGACTGTATTTTGTTTCTGTATTTTTTTAAATTATTTTTTAATGTCCATTATTTTTAATTTTCTATTGGCATATGGTACTGCATGTTTCTTCAGTGTTCTACTATAGCAGAAGTTCTGTTTTCTTGTTGTATTTTAAATAAGTATGACACCACAGTTGAAATTAGGTCCCATGATTTTTTATCTCGATTTTTATTCATAATTTATTCATATTTCGAAAGGAACTCACCTTAATTTATGATATGCAACAGCATGAAAAGAGTTCAAAATTTTTAGATCTAAAAACTGTTTTTATAATTTTTTCCATCTTAAAAGTGTTTTTTTTTTTTTTTTTTTAGAGGGGTGGAAGATTCTAAAAACTGCTTAGTTTTCCCAAGATATGCAAATACATCCCTTTTCCTTTAGAAGTTTAATGCACACACACACATACACAAAATAAGTTTTTGTTTTCTCAGAAATTGAATATGATAAATAAAACACATAATCGTAAGATTTTGTTTACTGGATGTTTTGATAAAGGAATATCAGATTGATGAGTAATGAAAATAATGAAAAGGAAGAATTCAGAGAAAAAACTGTGCGAGTTAGATCCAAAAGTATTAATACTTGTTAAGATAACACATAATGATTTTTCCCCTTCTTCTATAACAATAGACACCTCCAAATATTGAAATACTGCAATAATTATCCCAAAAGGGACAGCACGAACTATCTAACAGGTACCAACTCAAAAAAGTTTTAAATTCCTAATTTTTAGAGTTTTAAATAATGAAGAATTTATTTCCATTGTGTCTGTTTAACTGTTGTCTATTGGTTAACAGACATAATAATTACCATATGTCTGTTTCCATTGTATATGATTAACCTTTTATGGGTTGTTAAAGAAGAATACACAGATTGACTCCGATTTGTGGAAAACATCAACTTCATATTAGTGACCCCCTCCCCGCTTTGAACATAACATATTCGATAATTGTTCTTGTTAATATGTCATTTTGGAATGATACTACAGTAGTTTTACTGTATTATATAAAAATGTAAATCATTGCATGAGTCTATAACAATTTATTTTTCATGTATTTTTAAATAACCTTTTATTAAAAAAAAATTTGTTTGGTTCAATCTTGCCAAATTTTAATTTTTATTATAAAAAGTTCTTTTAGATCTGATGTTTTAATTTATTTAAAAGAAATTTAAAAAAGAATGTGAAATTTATTCTTTAGGGCTCAGATTTTTTTTTCTTGTGACTCTTATGCAAATACTTTGTCTTTCAATTAAAATCCCCCCCTCTCTCTATATATATATATGTGTATAATGGTTTTTCCTGAAGAACAGAGCAAAACACAGATTAAGCCACTGAAGCTAGGGGTAGGAAGTTGCTTCTTGCATAATAAAGGTACACTAAAAATGGACTTTGAAATTTTTTATTAGCAACTGGATTAAAAATTAAACAATTTTTATGTGTTTTTACAACATCTAGGCATATTATCATACAAAAAAAAATTTACACCATCTTAAATATGAAAAAGAATTATTTTTTCAGCGATATCAGTTTTGCACTTTGCATTTTTTTAAAAATTTTTAATTAGTTTTTGTCACAGTTTGTAAAAATAATTTTTATTGCAATGAAATTCAAAATAATATTATTACTTCATTAAATATTTGAGCCATAATTTTATTACTGTCAGTGTTATGATTTAAAAACAAAAATGCTTTATTTCAACTTAAAAATTTTTTAAGTATTTCATTTAATAAGATTTAAATAAATAAATAAATAATAAATAAATTTTGAGTCAATGTGATATACTGTCTCATTTTGACTTGAAAAAAAGAATACTTTTTTAAAATGTGGCAATGTATATATTTTTTATTTTTATTTTGTATCTTAACTATATTTGTCTCATTTTAATTTCATGAAATAGTTGCTAATATATATTAAATCAGTTCAATCATTTTCATTTCTTCATAAAACTTTTAATCATGTTTTTCCGTAAGTTTTAAAAGTTAAAGTATGAAAATTTTATTTACCTTGTTTTATGGGTTAAAAAGCAGATTTTTTTAAGATGTTTTATATTTAACAATAGAAAGCATTGTGCAAATACACCCTGCAAACCATCAACTTAATCTATTTCTTTTCAATTATAAAGAATTTTATTTTGAACCTTTCCCTAGAAATGAATATTATTCAAAAAAAAAAAAATTACTACTAGGTGCAGTTCTGTTTTCAAATTATTATTATTGCTTTAGCTTTAAATGAAAATATTAAAACATAGAACAGACATGTTACATAAAAAGGAAAGTTTGGCTAGCAACACAATTAATTTGTAGTTAAAGTATGCATTTTCTGTATACTCATTGATACTAGTATTTATTCATTTGAATTTCATTAACTTGTTTTAAGTTAGTAAATATTAAAAAGAAATTATCCTATGTTTCAGGAAAAGGAAAAAACATAATGAAAGAAAGGAGGAGAAAAAGAAATTAAAACAGGATGATCCAGAATTTGAATTGAAGAAAGGTACCAAATTTTTTAAGATTGATCTATATATATATAATATTAAGGAATATATATATTTTTATTTTAAATTAATTTTAAAGTTTATCTGCTTTTAATTGTTGATTTTTGATTTGCAGAAGTGGTACCATTTGGTCAGGTGGCAAGTGCACCCCCAGTTTTAACAGCAAAATTAAGAAAAGCTCCCGAGTTTGACAAGGTAAGAATTCTAGAATTTTTTGTGGAATTTATTTTTAATTCTTTAGTTATTTGAATTAATCTTCAGACAATGATGATTTGTTAATTCAAAAGAAAGGAGTCACAATATATATATATATATGATAAACATTTTTTATTTCATATAATTTATGAAATCTAATTATACTGATCTTATTAGTAATCATAGAAGCAATTTATAATAAATTACTTGAATTTTATCAATACAATGTAACGATGAATACAGTACGCGAAAAAAGTATAAGGACAACATGTAATTGCATGAAAATATGCTTTATTTTCATTTCGCCTAAATGAACTTTTTATATTTCTTACTTCTGCTGCATAATTTTGTGATAACACTTATACCACATAAAAAACATAATTTAGCTTCAAAATATTGATTTTACAAAATTTAACATTAAAGGAAATATGGAAAAAATTATAAGGACATGTTGTAAAATACTTAAAAAATGTTTCAATAATCAAGAAAACTACCTTTTTTGTCAATCACTTGAATAAGCCGAGAGGTCATAGATCCTGAATGATCTTTTAAAATGTCCACAGATATTTTTTCCCAAGCGTCTTTGATAGCTACGACAAGATGTTGTGTACATTGATACTGTGTGCCGTTTTTATAAACTTCTCGGGCTAGAAGTCCCCTTAAGTTTTCGATTGGATTAAAATAGGAACTTCTCGCCGGCCAATCAAATAAATTTACAGAATTAGCTTCAAACCAGAGTTTTGCACTCGTAGAAACGTGTATCGAAGCATTATCCTGCCGAAAAATATAGTACCCTGAAGTAATTAGTGGCGCTTCAGGTAACAAACTTTCTCCTAACATATCAACATAACTGTCCGAATTCATTTTATGGTTGATAAATACAATTGGAGTGGTTCCATTTGCCGCAAAAGCGCCCCATACCATAACCGAGCCACCACCATATTGACGCCTGGAAAACACTTCCTTGGTCTTTCGCAGATCATACCAAAAATAACGAAAACCATCAGGTCCATCAAGATTGAACTTTTTTTCGTCCGAAAAAATTGCATCAGCCCACTTTTGACCAAAAGAAATGTATTTTTTGGCAAAGTAAACTCTTCTTTTCTTATGATGATTTGTAAGAGGGCGGCGTGACACTAATTTCCCATAAGAAACTTGAGAATGTTTACTCAAAACATTTTGAACAGTCCTTGTTGAGCATGGTGAACTGAAATTTTGTCTAACTTCATTTGCGGTTTCTCTTTTCTCGCAAGCTCTCCTTACAATCATTCTTTTTTGTCGAAGAGTGAGAATTTCTGGTCTCCCAGTTCACTTTTTCATACCATACATCCCAGGATTTTTTAGAAAATTATAAACCCCCGTTTTAGATCTCTTGATTCTTTTTGAAATTTCTCATCCACTTAATCCACATTCTCGAAAAGCAACAATTTTTCCTTTTTCAGAGTCAGAAAGTTGAGTTCCTTTGGGCATTGTTTAAAAATTCACACTGAAAGTCGCCGAGTGGGAAATTCTTTTCGCAAATGAATCTTTTAACTCGGAATTGTCATTTTATGCTTTCAAATATGCAAATTTTTAAATAATTACTGGAGAAAAAGCAATGTCCTTATACTTTTTTCCGTTTTCATTTAGGTTTAAAAATCAAAATTTAAATTTTAGCAGATTTAAAATTGAAAATTTTAATTACTTTACGCATAAAATATTTTAATTTTACTTCTATTTTTGCTGTAAAAATTTGCATACGATTCTGTAAACAAGGCTTCTAGATTTGACGATTTTTCGCGTGTCCTTATAATTTTTTCGGGCACTGTATTATCTAAAAATTCTTCTGAGTGAACAAGTAGTATCTTTTGAATAAATTTTACTTATATTTGCCCATTTGTTATTAAGATGCATATTGGTGGTAATTCAGGAATGACTTTCAGTGGCATTCTGTCAAATATTGAAATACTAAGGAGTGGAATTGCAAAATTAAAAAATATTGAGTATCTTATTGGAAAGGTTGAACTATGTGTCCCTACATTTAAGACCAGTTCTTATATTTGAATTTTTATTAATCAACATTATTTTATGCATATCAATATAGATTATATGCATTAAATTTGACCATATTATCATCGGATCTGTTATTTTTAAGCCTAATCTTTTAATTGTGTGCTATCAAGTTCTTTTTAAATAAGATCTGCACAAACCCTCAAACCTTTTTAAAGGATCACATAAGTAATGGATGCAGGGCGCTCTAAGAATTTTTCCACACCTTAAACAATTCTCTGTTTTAGTTCTTCTATACATTGCTATGTCGAGTAATTATAAATCTTCTATCTCTTCATAAAAAGTTAATAAAATAAAATTAAATTAAAGAAACTTTAATTAAAATAAAATTTATTTTTATTTATATTGAATTTTTTAAAGTATTTGTGGAAGAATGTAAAAAAATTGTTATAAAAATTTATATTATATAACTTTTATGATAAGCAACAATAAAGCAGATATTTATGATGAAAACAAGCAGTTGAGATCATTATTATATTATATAATATATTTACAAAAATATACTTGAAGAGTCTAAACCTCGTAAAGAGTATATAATCTTTTCTTAGTTTTTTTCAGAAAGCCTTCATTTGTTTATCTTGTTTCCCTCCAAAGAAAAACTTGAAAAAAATTTTTTAGCAATTTTGTTTTAAATCATTTTTAATTGTATTAGTAATTAAATAAAATGCTAAAATTGGCGATATGAGTTAATATTAAAAAACATTTCCCATCTTTTTTTACAAAGAAGTAAATTATTTATGTAATTTTTTTAAAGTAACAAAAAATTAATCTCTTAGTTGGACTATATAATGGATTGTAACATTGTTTTTTATTCCTTAAATCTTATGATCAAAGTAAATAAAATGCTATAGATTCAAATTGCTTTTGAATGTTACTTTCAATACTTTTCAGGTTAAAGACATTGTCATAGCTTTGGATTGTCAGTATATAGATGCATAATAATTTCTGACAATACATTAGATTATTATTTAGTTATTTTCCTTCATTTGATTATATTTTAAGACAAGGTATTCTAAATATGCAAAATTAACGGTCAGTTCAAGAAATTTTATTTAACTAAGGCAATTTTTATTTAAGAAATGAAGAAAAAAAATCTGATGACAATTTATATAATTTGTCATTTTTATATTCTTTAAAATAATTATTTTCTTATGGTGCATCAAAAACTTATACTAACAGCATTAAATTCAACAAATTCTTAAATGAATTAATGAACATAAGACTTCTAATTGATATTTCTTTTGTCTGGATATTGTTTACATTATGGCTGTATACTTGCAATCTCCAAGCAGAGTATTACGTATATTCATGTTAATGCGAAAATTTATTTCTAATTCTAGATATAATTTAATTATTTATTCTATTACAGGCAGGCAGAAGACAATTGCACCTGAAGAATATGTTGCCATCTAATCAAGAAATAAGTAAGAGACAAGTCAGACCGTTGTCAACTAAATTCAAACATATGCTCCCAGATAAAAAGAAGGAGTTAGAAAATGAACGATTAAGAGTTGTTCAGCTGTACAGAATGATGAAAAATAAAAAAGCACCATAGGATTACTTGTATTTCCTATGATTTTAATAAATTAAAACTGTACATGTCTATACAAATGAAGGCCTAGGTAACTGTATACCCTCTTTGGCCTCAAAAAATGTGTATGACAAAACTATATCATTTACATTCTCCAGGCGTGGATCTTCAGCATATTCTGGATCTAAATAGAAGAAAACTGGCATATCAACCTGTAAAAATCAAAACTATAATCATTCATCAAGAAAATTAAATAAATGAAACATTGTCATTCTTCTGTTTGGGTAAAGCAGATATGGTCAGAATATACACAAGGGATACTTTTAAATACTATTTTAATTTTAAAATGAATTTATCAGTAATTCATTTTAAGTATTATATACATGGACCTAATCAAAAGGAGGAGTAAAGAAGGGAAGGAAAATTGTGTATATGCAGTACAAAATGTTCATTTTTTTATTTATTTAGTTAAATTTGGTTTGTAAAAATGTATACCTTCCAACTTTTATTAAATTGAATTCCAATTTATTGAATAGATATATCATCAATATTTTATAGCTTAGCATAGTTTTATAAATTTGACCTTTCCCAGGTATTCAAAATTACTATGTTACTCAATTTATTATATAAATTAATGTAAAATTTAAAAATTATATTAATTTTTCAAATAATTTTTTTAAACTAATGAGATTGAATTCTATTAAAAAATACACAATATAAAAAGTATAATACATGTACTTGCTTATATACTAATAATTTTCTAAAATTAAAGTATGATAATATTAAATTGTTAAGAACTTACTTCTTCATCAGGGTTGAGTTGTTGCTCTTCAAAACAAAAGCACTAAAAAAAAAATAATAAACATTGAGTCACATTTTAAAATAAAACAAATCAAGAAATGCATTCCCCCCCCCCATGAAATTTACTGAACAATTAATTAATAGCTTGGAAAATGCATTTCGTCAATTAACTGATTTTGGGTATGATAAGATTTCTACTATTTGTTACTTAACATCGATATTAATTTCTTCTTCTGACTTACAGTTATGAATACACGTTACTGTAGAACTTTTTTTATTACTTATATTAGAATAATATCCTTTAAGAGGAAAGCAACCGTTAACAAGTTCTTTAATATCCTATATGAGTAATCAAGTTGCAATTATCATCCACCTTACAATCCTCTGAATAAGATTCATTAAAATGAAAGAAATGTTCTCGTAACATTATTTTACCTATCAGGAAAGCAATAGCCTGGATGCTTTCACCACAACTACTCATAATGTATATCATCATCCCAAGATATCAAATCAAGAATGAGATAATTTCTCATTTTAAAATGCATCTTACTACTACTTCATAAAAAAATGTAATTTTTAGCTTTTTGATAGCTGATATAGTTTTTTTTTTTAATGTATGGGCTATCATTAACTATGCAATGTTGGTAAGGATGAATTTTATAAACTTGCTACTAAAACAGGTATTTTAAAATAATTGTATATAATATCCAAATTCAGTGTTTGCAAAGAGAGATTTTTAAAGAAAAAAGATGTCCATGCTGTAGAAATATCTTTATGTTGAAAGGCAATAAAACAGTTCCGTGGTACTGGGCAGGGTTTCAAAAAAGGGGACTGCAAATGTAAATGAACCACAAAATGTTTGATGCAATTGTTATGCAACTGTTTGCTATATAATTCAGTGTTTCATTTGATTGCTCTAATAAGTAAGTGTAATTTTATATGTTTCGTAAATTCATTTCCTTAATTGTAATAATATGTTAAACTGTTTGATTCTTTGTATTATAATTTTAAAATTGATTGATGATTGATTCTATCAACTAATTTGTTATTGTTCGATTGTATTAACTTGATTCTTTAGATATCAAAAATTAATAAACACTATTTAATTTAAGCATACAGAAACGTTGCTGTAGTTCCAGCAAATATCTTATTTCCAGTATAACAAGAATCTAGTTAATAATGTGCAAATTATGTAAATTATCTGAGAAAGAAAACAATTTTCAGCACTTTAACGGATCACCTTGGTTAATGTACAGATTAACTGATTTTTGCACTTTAGCAGTACATATACATAACACTTAAAGGCTATGTCTAAATGAAGAAACTATAAATTTGGTTTAGGTGAAAATATCAAGAAGTAAAAGGATGTTAAATGTGAAATGCCCAGTTCTTTTTCAAACATATCCATCAAATCTGACTACGCCACTTTAACACAATGTTGATCACCTAATTAAAATATAAATTCTTCCTACCTGTATTTTATTAAAATATCTTCCAGCCTCAAAAGGCAATACATTATATGTAGCAACACCAGTAACTGGTACACTTGTTGGATTTCTAGCTGTATAAAAGGCTAATGCAGTTTCTCCAGGAGAGACCTATAAATTTATATTTAATATCTAAATTACTAATTATGAAATAAATTATCAAAACATATAAACAATAGCTTAATAAGCTGTAAAACTGCTAATAATAAGATAATGAGTAGAAATCTACACAAATTAATAATTGTATTTTTTTTAATATTCTAGAAACATATAATCAAAATACAAAAACTTCTATATATTATTCTAATAATAATTAATAATCCCTTCTATATTACACTAGATATCAAAAGATAGTGGTTATAAAGCTATAAATAATGATTTTTCATTTTAGAAATTTTTTATATCATTCTAAAAACATTCAGATAAAATATTAGTTACATTTGAAAAGTCTATATTATTTCTGAAGTAATAGATGGCCCCTTATATACCTTCCTCCTCTAAATGGCTCTTTGGGTAACAGTTGATAGTAACAACAAAGGGGGATCGTGATCAATAATTCTTGTCATCTATAATTAATAGAATATCAAAGGAATATTGAGAAATATCTTAAAACTGATAAAACACGATGATTTCAGAGCTTTTCCCGAGGGATTAAAGAGATATAACAATCATTCAAGAGGAAATGGGTCATTCAAAATAGTTAAAGCAGCCCTTCCAAAAATTAACAAAAAAACTATTTTTATCTAAGAAATAGGAAGCAGAAGTAATCTGGAAAGTGCTTTAATATGCCATTGCTTGAATTATATTTGATCATTAGAATTTTGGAGAAGAAGATATCAAAGAAGACATTTAGCAGTGAATCTTAGGAAAGATTCACTGCTTGTTGTATGCATGCATATCGATAAAAAAGATGTATACTACTCCATGCCTGCACTCGCTTTGTAAATAACCACTATATAAGTCAATATTAAAATAATATTTATAGCATTATTTACAGTAGTGAAATATTGGAATATTTTGAATGGTATCCACTTTTGTATCTTTAACCTCAATATATATACATATGTTGCATTATAAGAGGATTCAATTTCAATGAAAACATTCACCATCAAATATACACTTTTAGATTTGACAAACATCTTCATAATCTTTTTTAAACTCAACTCCTTTTCATCTCAATATTTTTTTTTAATTATTATTATTCTGCTTCTAAATTTAAACCAAAACAATCAATTTCAATTTAGTTAACACTTAACATATTTTTTCCCTTTAATTTTTGAAGGGAGGAAAAAATAACATTTGATATGGTGTCATTCTTATTTTTCGCTACTTATTTCTACTTAGATTACTACTGAATAAATTATTGCATTTCAAAGGATGAAGAGATGTTTAAAGAATATCAATAAATTTGTTCTTCATAAAATATATCAAAAATTCACATTAAGTATATACATGTTATATAATTGAAAATAAGAACAACTCAATAAATAGAATCTTAAAATTATTTATATCTAATAGCAGGATGTTTATTCCACAATACTTAGCTATGGTTAGAAATAACAGAATCTGATTTCTAGAATTACTTTTTTAAGCTACAAAAAAATATATATAAATAAATTTTACTGCATATTTGCTTGTTTTAGATATATCATAAATTGGATATTGGGTATTAACTTACTCTAATATATGGCTGCTGAGGTTTGAAATTCCATCTCATTGTAGAATTCACATCAGCATTAAAATTCACCGTTATAAGGCGGTTCTTGATACTCTGCATGCTTGCAATTTTTTCACCAGCTTCTTCTAAAACAGCTTGACCACCTTTGCCAGTAGTCTTTAAAAAAAGAGCAAATCATAAAAAATTATATAGAGGAATAATTGAAATAGTACAGCATTAATATGAAATATGGCAAATTTAATGTTTTATAATAACAGAAATTCTAACTTTTAAAATAATTTTAATACAGGAGTTGAAATAAATTTTAAAACAACAGAGACTTTAAAAGTCTTCACATACTTCATACATATATAAATATATAGCAAAAAAAATACTATTTAAGTAAAAGTAAAAATATAACAAATTAAGTAAAAACTAGAGTAAATAAGAAAAGTGCTTAAAAATCTCAGGGGGGGGGGGAGAGGAGGGATATGAAACATATGAAATGATTACATCATTCTCAAAGTTTCAAAATCTGCTTCCACCTTTAATACTGATGCATGAATTATAAATAATATTATTAATGGTTAGATTATGGAATCTCAGAAGAAAAGAAAGAACAAATTATTTTTGCCATATAAAATTCATTTAAAGACAAAATCAAAGATATCTTTTATTAATCCATAGGACACTTATTGCAGCATTTATCATTAGCTATAAGTTTATTCAACACAATAATGAACAAATTAGGTAATTATTCACCAATTTATCAGTAAGAGATGTGCTAGGATAGAACCTGGGACCTTGTGGTTAGCAGTCCAGTAACTTAACAATTATACCAAAATGATCATTTGGGTGGAAAAGTTGTTAACTGGCTTATATGCTATTCACCACAATGTCATTATATACCAGCAATATTAATTATGCAATGACAGTACAAAAGTACATAACATTATAAGAAAAAAAAGTATATATCTGTACAACATTTGTAGTGTTGAAAATCAATGACTTTCTCAGGATTAAATAGGTATATGTTCACATGAAGCAGTAAAAGCCAGCATTTAACAAATGCAACTAATATTTGGGCTGCATGTCATATAACTAGTATTACAAAAGAAAGACCCCAAAAGAAATTTAATATGTGATATATAATAATGATTTAATATTTATATGATATTCAATTTTATGTAGACATAATTATGCAAACAAAATTATTCTAAATTGAAAAATTTTACTTTTTTTTATTTGCAAAGCATTAAAAACATTTTGATATTTCTGAAATTTATTACATTACAAATAGCATGCTACAAGTCAACAAATTATAGGTTGCTCCATTTTCCTTAGCAAACTTAGCCACAGTTTGCAATAATAAATTTGAACAAAAAAATAATGACATAAAAATAATAAATGTTTAAAATGTTTAATAATAAAAAATAATAAATGTTTAAAAATGAATATAATGTTTCCTTTCTCATCACTTATTTTCAATATCGCTAGATATTGTAACAGCATTTTTAATGTTTCCTCTAAGAAGTCTTACAGATGCTAAATCAGAACACTTTCTTCCCTTTGTATAGAAAATGGACACAAATCTTATACCAAAAACTAATTGAGATCCCCTGCTGCTCTTTCCTCTGAGCTAAATCTATTGGATATACTGATAATCTTAAATGCTGTTTTACTTTCAGATTCTATTGTATAACACCATGGATGATGAGTAGGAATTATTTTCCAATGAGTTAAAATAGGAGAAAAATACTTTTCTGATATTTATAAAACCCCTCAATCTAAAAAGTTTTTGCAATAATTAAGAAATTAACAGCAATAATAAGAATTAATAATTAGAAATTAAAATCAATTTAATAGACTGTTTTATTTTCCATTAAAGTAAAAAAAATAATAATGCAATAAATTGGGGCAAAAACTATAAAATAACTAATAAAATATCATATATTTAAAAATACTAGAACAAATATTTAAAAGTACTAAAAAAAGCATAATTTTTAGTACTATGTTGACTTTAAATATTATCAAGGAGTAATATAAGAATAATGAAGGAAAGCATGATGTTTCCTATAAATATTTTAATAAAGAGTATGGGTGTACATAAAATAAATTTCAAAATAAAAATGATTTTTTTGTGTGTGTGTGATTTAGTAGGATAAAATTTCAATATAGTTTATTTGATTGGATTGGATGCAAGCTTCTAATCCATTTTGGACATAAATGATTCAAATATATACTTTTTGATAGTAATAATATACTATCAGCAAAAATTATTTATGAATGAGCCAGTTGGCAAATAATCACAAACATGCAATTTATGCACAAGTATCAACTGAAAATATGATATATGAAATGTAATAAAACAATCTTAAAATGTATATATTTAATAAGAAATAATTTATTACAAACATATACATTTCATACTTACTTGGCAGTATAATCTGTAAAGTAAAACTGATAAATATGTGCTTCCAGCAACCATTATTACCAAGGCTGTCAAGTAGTATAAAGTATTTCTATTCCTTACATTTTGATCAGTATTCGGAAGATGAAAATAACATCGCTGAGTAAATATTCCTTTAAATTTTTCAGAATCTGTATTCTTTCTCCCAGATAATAGTTTAAATAGCTTTCTGGAAGAATCCTTTTGAGCTGTGCTATATTTTGAGCATGCATAATCTTTTAAAATGATTGAAGCAAAACCACTTCTTAAAGGAAACATGGATTTTCTCACACTACAAAATATTCTATACATGATTACAAATATATGTGGGCAGAAGCTTCAGTAAATTAATCACAAATTTCCTGTAAAAAGAAAGAATAAATTAAAATCACAGGGAGATTTAAATTTTCTCTTTTTTTGCTTAATGTAAAACTAATTCATTTTTTAAAAACTAATATCTCTCAAGAGTATGAATATAATTAAACATGGTAATCACACTGCACAGAGAATGTATTGAAAATTACGTTACATGGTATAAAAATTACGATGGCAAATTTAGAATTAGGTTATGTAACAGTCTCAAGTTTAAAAGATCATACTATATTACGTAAATAGTCATTTAATACAGAAATCTAGCGAATAAAAAAAAATACAACAAATAAGATAGAGCATATTATTTCACTAAATTTTTTTGGTGAGCAAAGGAAAAAGTCAAATAAATTTCAAATTAGTTAGAAACTAGTACATACACACAATTCTTGATTGTTTATTTACAATTTCAACACGTTAGAAACAGGAGTAGCTACGACGTTTTATTGGCGCTCAAGTACATATAATTAACCAATGAAAAAATTTATTTGATATTAACTAAGGGAATATTCGATTGATTAAAATAAGAATATTTTTGTTGTTGTTGTTTTCAAGCTTCTAAATCTAATTTAAAAACATCAAAATCACCAATATTCTGGTCTCTATATACATCCCTGATGATCAAACATAATTCTGAAATATTAGAACATTGTGTATTGCCAAACATATTGGCAACAGTCTTTTGCGCCTCTTTCAGCAGACAGTTCCTGTTTTGATTTTGAAATGAATTTAAAATTTGATTAGTGGCATTTTTCTCTTTCTAGCAAATATTATGAATATTTCTCGCACTGAAAAAAAAAAACTGTTTCACGTTGAAAATATACGATATACGAGCTATTATTTTTAAACAATTGTGCCGCAGAATGAAATATTTTAGAATAGCCCCAAGTATCGGAGGTTTTAAGTAAAGAATATAACATTGAGCATAGCACAATTTAAGGTAAAATTGAATTAACATCTAATCAGAGTGTAAATAAAATGTGTGATGAAACATCTGCCGAGAACAAAAGTGCATTACAACATATGATCATTGACACAAAAAATTCTCATGAATGTCAATGGTGTGGTAAAATATATTCCCTTAAAAGTACTTTAAAACGTCATGAACAGATTCATGCATTAAAAACGCCTCTTACATGTGAAGTGTGTGGTAAAAATTTTTCCTATAAAAGCAGTTTAAAACATCATTCATTGATACATTTGAAAGAAAAATCCCATGCATGTGAAATATGTGGTAAGAGATTTACATGGAAGGATAATATGAGGCAACATATGCTCACTCACAGAAAGGAGAAGCCCTTCATGTGTGAAATGTGTTATAAAAGATTTAATTATGATCATAATTTAAAAGCACATTTGCGTACTCATATAAATGAAAAATCTCACATATGTGATAAGTGTGGTAAAAAGTTTCATTTGAAGAGTACTTTAAAACGTCATTTAGTAATTCATACAAATATAAAGGCTTATACTTGCAAAATATGTGGTAAAGCTTTTTTTCTTAAAGGTGGTTTAACATTACATTTAGCTACTCATACAAAAGAAAAATTGTATGTATGTGAAGTGTGTTGCAAAAAATTTTCATGGAAGAGTAATTTAAAGCAACATTTACTTACACACACAAATGAAAAACCCCATTTGTGTGAGATATGTGGTAAAGCATTCAGCAGGAAAAATAATTTTAAAAAACATTTGCTGATACATACAAAGAAATCCTTTAAAACATCTTCTACAAACTCCTAGAAAAAGGCACTCTGTGCTTATGAAGTGTGCTAGAAAACATATTGGGTATTTTCCCATTTGCACTCAGTCAAATATTTGAAATTAGCTCAGTCAAATATTCATGGAACAAATAGATCTGAATTATGAGAGTGGCAGATAATTGCCCAACAACTCTTAAACTTTAGGGGACTTAAGGGTTTAAGATATTTTTATGGTATTTTTGAGAAAATCTAATTCATCAAAGGTTAATCTCACAAGGAAATCTAAACTTTCATCTGATTTATAAGAACTTGTACTCATGAACGTATGTGAATTAAGATCAAATATTGATTAAATATAAGAATATTATTGGTAACTGAATAGAGCCCTAATTGAAAAACTCTATGCTCAAACATTCTGAATATGTCATAATTTCTTTTATTTTATTATTCAAAATACTGAGGACATTTCTATTGAATATATTGCTTTGGGGCACGAATTTTGTTATAATATTTACCACTATAAAACATTCTACTCATACAGATACTGAATTAAAGTATTTTTAAAAAATCTTATTGTTGAAATTTCAAAGGAGTCTCTGCAATTTACATTGTCTAAGGATCTTTACAGAACTTAATCAAGTTTGGGACAAAATGCTCTGAACACAATGTAAACAAATATTGAATTTTTGAAAAATTATTATTTCCATTTTATTTAATGTTTATTAATTTTTTCAATTGCTATATTCTGTGATAGTTGTTGCATTAATGGAAGAATGTTGAATTTCTTTGCAAAATTTATTTGAAACTATAATTGCTGATTCAAACTAAGAATGAAACAAAAATGAAGAATATAGAAATAAATAATTATATTCTTAAAAATAATCAATGATTAAAACTAAAAAAAAATCCTTTATCTGATTAATGCTTAATAATTATTTAAAGATATCTGAAATGTTTGATTAGAAATTTTGTAATAAAAATAATTTTAAATTGCATTTTTCACCTTATATATATCCAAAAATCATTAACTGAATTAATGAAGTTTAAGCTTGAATTAAGTATAAATATGTTTTCCTATTTACCATCACTTTTAATGAATTTAGCACAAACCAGTTTTGAGGACTTTTGTTGATACAGATACTTCTTCATTTGAATTCAGCATTTTAAAATTTAAAAAATCTGTATGGAAGGTTTCTTTTTTTGTGTTTTAAAATTGTGTAATCTATTGTTCCTCCTCTCCCTACTTCATTAGAGTAATGATCGAAAAAAAAAAAGAAGCAACATAGACAAGATGTTAGTGTCTTAATCATGTTTTAAAGTCAAAAATAACATATTCTGTTCCCTTTTGCTAAGTCATATTTGATAACTGAAGGTGAAAAAAAATCAAATAATCTGCTTACCTTGATATCCCATTGCTATCCTTTCGCTGCTCTTTCCTGCCTGGACTATAGCATTCATTATTATGCTTCTCGTATATTTAAATAATTAATTTATTTTAAAGAGAAAACTGCTGTAATGATTTCTTTCTTCCTGCATGTGGTGCTCAAATGCAGGAAGAAATGCTCATCATTAAAATGAATGTTGGTGCTGTTCCATTAATATAATTTGTTGCTAAGAGTCATGCATGAGAGTTAACATTAGTATTTGGCAAGTCTTTATTTGGTGAACTTACTAATATGAAAGCTATCTTTCTGTATATTATACACAAATTGAAAAATCTACAATTTTGCCAAGAAAGCCATCAAATATTTTACCCTTCTAATTGGAAAATAAGTATACTTTGTAATTTAAATACTACGACATCCTACATCTACAGTCTAAGTGTTCAGTGTCAATAATTCTACTTCATGTTATTGACAATTAAAAAATAGGGGAAATTGTAAAAAAATTAATATAATTTATTTTATTATTTTAAGTAGCATATAATTTTTATTTTAGCAACTTTCATATGCTTGTTAAATAATAATTCTTCAAGTAAAGCTGATTGTATTGTAGTTTTTAAAGTTGTATTTTCTCTTCTTCAGTATTTATTTTCATTTTATAATGAAAGAAAAGCATATATATATATTTAAATTGCATTCATTTTGTTTAAAGAAAATATTTTTAAAAATATATTATAGTATTCTCACTATCCATTTTCAAAGATTATCATTTATCATAAAAGAAGTTGTGCATAAACGATTTATCTGAAATCAATCATAGCCAATATTCTTAACAGCTTGTCTACTAATATGGCTGTAAGCTGGTCTGTAATTAAAAAAATAAATAAAAAATAGTACTTTTACTCTGGAATTTTCTGAAACAATTTTTACCATTTTAAAATATCTATGATTATAGATGCCCCTTTAATTAGAAATGCTTGAGTCTAAAAACAATATTTTTAGCATGAGAGAAATCAAAATAAGTATATTGATTAGACAGACATTTTTTATTATTTATTTGGGACGTGCTTCGTTTTATCTGTTGTTGATAGATGGCACCACGAAAGAAAAAGTCATCTTTTCATTTGGTATACTTTCTATTAAATGTTGTTGTTGTTGCTTATCCCCCTTAGATTGAACTCCAGTTCAAAGCAAGTAAGATATCGGGGAAAGAGGGGTGAAGTAACTTCTGAGGGTAAGGACTCCTGAGCACCCGAGAGCAGAAGTCTGACTTTAGCCATATGAAGATGACACTCAACCACTCGCTTGCACAACCCCTTTTTACAGGGGGGCTCTTTCTCACCCCTCACAGATAGAAAAGTAATGCACATTTTGAATATCATATGAGGAATAAAACAAAAGTATCAAAGTTCTGTTCTTAAATTAATAAAGCAAGAGTTTAGATGCCATTTCTAGGGTTAAAAAAAATGAGGAATCAATAAGTTGTATTTAAGATAAAGTGGTTTAAATTTTTTTTTTTAAGTTTTCCAATTTAAATTTTAACCAATTCAATTTTTGATTTCTTAAAAATTGAAATGGTTCGAATCAAACTTGAAAAAATATAGGATATAGCTCATTTTATAACCTGAGTACCAATTCAAGCTAGGTTGGTCATAAAAAAAATTATGTTGTAGAGATTTGATGAACAAAACCAGGGTAACTCCATATATGAAAACAATGGTGGGTCTAGGCATTTTGCGTCTCTAGGCAGTGCATATTATGAGATCTCTTTTTTTGATAAACTGTCTTATTTTATTTTACATTTTAGTACAAATTTAATTGGTTATATTTAATTTCAGCAGCATCGTTTAAACATAACTTTATGTCCCTGAATTTGTCAAACTGGGAGGCGTGTTATTTTAATTGTCTTAAGCATGTCATTATCTACATGAACATTTCTAACAGAATCAGCTTCGTGATAAAATAGCGTTATTAAAAGTGTAAATATGCGATTCATCTATTTTCTAAATTTCACTCTTGTATAGGTCTTGTAGTTAACATACATATTAAATAGAATCATTCTTTAGTTTCCAACAATGGATGAAAATACCGCTATTAAATATTTAACGAATCAATGAAAACGGGTTAAATTTCAGGTCGACAATGGAAATTAGATTTTTTTTGAAAATTAAAATTGCCAAACTTCAGGAAACATTTGCATCACTACTAAATTTGTATGACTGTTTTCGCTTTGTTTACATATCAAAATTTAGCTCAAATGGTAATACAATTTTTGTGTTTAGTTTTAACTACTTTTTTCATAGCATTCAATATATTTCTTCGTTGCTTGTAGAAACTGATACTTTTAGCTGTAATCGAAAATTAAATGATTAAAAAACTAAATTAAAGCTGGTTATAAAGCGAAAGCATCAGATTTAACACAAAATAATTTATGTAGGTTTCCTATCTTTGTCAAAATCTCCTGATTTAATGCTAAAATAACTAGGGGAGAGCATGATTTAATTATACAGCTATTAATTAAAGCAATGTTTATTTAATTAAAAACTAATTTAGTAATGTTATTTAATTAGAAACTAATCTACATATTATTTGCAAAATTTCTTTTTAAATTAGAAGCAGAATTTAATATTTATATACAATGGGGTGAAGCGACAAAAAGTTCGAGTACGCATCCTATTCTTTATACAATTTATTCTGTCGCGTTTTTTTTTTTTTTTTTTTTTACCAATGAGAGCTCTTGTCTATGCATGTAGCACGCAGTTTGTGGTGTCTACCTTTTTCTTGTAAATTGAAAGTGAAAATTAATAATAAAATTTAATGTTAAATTCCATGAAAAGGATTGTTGTTGACAATTTCACAAGTATCATAAACCTCATGTATGTGCTGCTTCCTTACACTTTTTTAAAATTCTTATTTTATTTTACAAAGCTGGCCACCATAACTTATGTAACCTTTTCATGAATCACTAGATCAAAAATTATTTTTGTTTCATTTACATACACGACAAAAAATGCTTTTTCATATCAAACATTGTATACAAAGATGTATTATAAATAAGTCAAACATTAGTAAAGCTTTGTTTTTTATTTGTATAGACACGTTGGATATCAAATTTCATACATTTAACAAAAGACAATCATTTTTGATTTCATACTGAATGTGTGAAACTTTGCTCGATTATACTGATACAGATTATGTAGAAAGTATGGTAATCGTCAAAAAATTCGAACTCGTGATTTTGACGAATCTCCTCGTTTTGGACCTCCCCGAGTTCGAAAAACACATCCGTCTGTCTGTCAGTGATAAAGGTAATTCGAAAACGTTTTGAGCTAGACGGTTAAAATTTGGTATGTGATCTTTACACCGAATTTGCAGATTTCCGCAAAATTTTGAGTCAGATGTGTTTAGAGAAAGTCCATCTGTCCGAGTGCTCCAATATAAGTTAACACGATAACTACAAAAGGAATACAGCTAGATAGATAAGATTCTGTACACAAATTTAGCATCTATAGTGTAGATACTTTTCAAATTTTGAGTCAAATCCAATAAAGGGTTGACCATTTGTTGGTCTGTACTTTTAGAAACATGCAAATTCAAAAATTCAGTGATTTACATACGTCACATTTGGTATGGAATTTTGAGACTGCAAGTGAAATTTTGTATCAAATTTTTGTTACAATCGGTTGAAGAAAATGTGTCTAAAATACAAATTTTGTTTTCGGATATTACTTATAACATGCCAAGGATTAATCGCCAAAACACTCGCCAAGGATGGCATGGTAGATTCAGTAAAAATGCTAAAATCACGCAAAAGGTTAATATTTCGTAACTATTGGATGCCATTGCCATGTAAGGCATTCGCTGGGATAACACCTTTATTTGAGAGTGTGCGAGACAGTTTTAGGGAGCCCACTACCGCTGGTTTTTCAAAAGAACACGATAAATAAAGATTGAATTAATTAGTTAAAAATCACTGAGCCTCTGTTTCCCCCCCCCCCTACTTTATAGCTCTTGATGAATAAATTTTATTCTGCAGTTGATTTACCAGGTGAAAAAATTTAAAAATTATATATTATAATTATAAGAGATTTTGAACGTCACCCAGATCTCAGTGATGAGGAAGTGGAGGAATATAATAAGAGACATGTACAGTGCTGGAAGTCAGTTAAATGCAAAAAGCATTTAAATGAGGAATTCAAGAAGACAATTTTAGACCGAATGAAATTTCGTACTACTCTCTACGAATTAACTCTAGAAATGTATAAAGCAACCATTTCTTCTCTTAGGCATGTTGTTAATTATTTTTCTAAACATACTGTGCTCCTGAACATGCAAAGCAAAAATGACTTTAATTAAAATTGCACTTAGATTATCATTCCTGAACTATTAAATTGTAATTATGTAAATAATTTTTTTAAAAAAAACCCATACTCATCAAGCAGACCAATCGGGTAGCAGTCAAAACACAATTTCATACAAAGTCGGACACAGGAATATCTCCATGCACTTGTAAAGCTATAGGAATGAAAAAAATAATCTAAAATATACAAATAGAAATTTGCTTTAAAATGCGATTTCCCGCACTAAACTTCCTATATTCTATAAATCTGAAGCAGAGCAGATCTTGTTTAGCTTTTAAGATAAAAATTTATTCTTTAAATTATTTTTTGTTACATCATAACGAAAATCTTAGAATTAAATAATATTTTGCTTAACAGGGGTGCTTATTAATAAATTATTACTTGTGCATATGACAGTGTAAATAAATAATGACTCTGGTCTCCACTGGAAAACAGCTGTTTTCACTCTGAAATTTCTATGGCCGCAGAGATCTGTTAAGAAGATCTTAGTTTTGAGATCATAGAGTTACAAATTCGTAATTTAATTCGTAATCCGATTATACCAAAAAAACTGTGTAATCAGGTCTTCTGCACGTTCAATTCATCGGGTCCAAATGAGTTCTTATTTATTGAGTGTGGAAGCCTGTGATGAGAATGCACACTTAGTAGTTGTACTCGTCATCTGACCACGGTTCAAAAATTACGAGATCTGCATCAAAGTAGATCTAGCGTTGCTTCAAAACAGGACATATATATAATCAAACTTAACTCAAACTTATATTTCTGAAACAAATGCAGTAAATTAAAGATATTAATCAATTGGTTTGTCAAAGTATAAAAGTTTTCAAGTAAATGTCTATCAAATATAGAAAAACTATTTCAAGATATCGCTGCATGCTATTTAGAGATGCAACCACATATACAAACCCACATACTTCTGTTTCACCCTCAGTTTAAGTTGCAAGAAAGAAGGAATCACGATCTATTGTATTCTAATTTTTCTTACAGAATTTGCAGTAAAATGCTGACAATATGTATTTATTTTTGGTATAAGCGATTCAAAAAATGCGCATTAACTAATCATTGACTGAATGATTACAAATAATGATGCGATTCAAAGTAGATTTAAAGACCAATTGTTTCTCCGTCCTATTCTGATTCCCCATCAGATTTGCATTTCAGATCTTTCCCGACATTTATATTGTTATTTCGCTTTTCTACTTGCATTTTTCAAGCAAAAACGGTTTTTTTTTACTTTTTATTTTTGGAAAAAGTATTTTTTACAGATAAATTCCTATTTTTGACATTTTTAAAGCTGACATATGTTAATTATGGTGTTAAAATAAATAGCTTCAACATCTTAGACTTTTGAACAACAATAATAATAATAAATAGATAAAATTACTTGCATCTATTTATTTTTAGTCCATGAAGTGTTAAAAGAGCTTTTCTTGTCTTTTATGTTCTGTTCAAATATGAAAAATTTGTATTTAGACGCATTTTCTTAAGATTTCATGGTTAAAATATTCAGTATATTTAAAGAAAGAGATATTTAGAGAAAAATTTCAGTGAGATTTGATTAAATACAAATACATTTATAATTTTTATAATTAGTAACTTTTAAAACCGTTTTTCCAGGTCTTAAAGGTATTAGATAAAAATAGATGAGTGTTTAGAGGAATAAAGCAAGTTGAATTATAAAATTCATTCCTATTAGGATTTGTTAACTTACATTCGAAAAAACAAAGAAAATTTTCTTTCCTCGAATGGCTCGTGTCCTTGCACAATACTGTATATTTTTATTTTGCTTCGTAGTATACGAAGAGAATCGAATATGTTTTTTGTCCCTCTTGCTAATGATATAGTTTTGATGTCAAGACTATTACGAGAATTTCATTTATCTTAGTTGATGTTTTGGAATTATCTCGTGTCTATAAACACAGAAAAATGCATAAATAATGTATCCATCATAAATTTAAGCCAAAATTATACAGATATCTACTACAAAAGATTTATCCATCTAACACTTAGCATCCTTCAATTATTGTGTTCACCCCATACGTCAGAATAGATACAGCCATAGGCAATCACTCTTTTGACCGTTTTGTTTAGTTATATTAACGTCCCTTAGTGCTTTAAAAGCAACACTAGGGCTATTTTGGGAAGGACCTCATCATTTTGAACCGCAGTCAGATGACGAAGACGGCACCTGAGTTGGCACCCTTTTCTCTAAACTTCCACACCACACCAGCGGAAAGACATTAGACCCGGACGGATTTAACGTGCACTAGACTCGCTTATGCGACGGTTCTTCAGTAGAATCGGGTCTCGAACATGAAACCCTCTGGTTCTGAAGCCGAGACCTTACCGCAGGCCATCGTGGCCTTCCGCTCTTTTGACAGATTTAATCCAGAATTTAATGTTGGTGCATTGTTCTAAAAATTAAAACATGCCCAAATTACATCCTTCTAACTCAATGCTGCATTATTTTTAACCAAATCTGTCAAAGGAGAGATTGTTTGATTCATCTTCATATACAAATTGACAGACTTATTTCCCGTAGAGTTATTTCATCTTACATAATCTGGAATATTTGTATAAAGATAACATCAAAGCGAAACACAAAAAAAAAAGGATTAAATTCGTGACACTTAATCATAGAATCGATAATCAGTCAATCCTGCCGTCTGACGACAGCATTGCTCAGCGTCGGACTTTTACAATGTGCGATTAAGGTGTTGAACTGTTTTGTTTCCTCCCCCTGTTAAACTCTGTTGATGGCGAGAAAATAACATAAACTGAACTAATTGGCATTTTTATCTTCCCCTTTATATTTATTTTCAAATTTTTACCAATATTATATAATTTGAGAGCAATTCCTGTAATTTTAGACATAAATATATATACAATAGATGTGGATTTATATACAAAAGACATAATATATAAATCGACATAATTTATATATTATGTCTCTTTGTTAAAATGATTGTATATCATTGAATCTTGTATTTCATGTATATGTAATGGTACCTCTTAATCTAATTTAAATCCTGAACTTTATTTTTTAAATCTCAAATTATCCTAAATTATTTTATTCTAAAATTTTTTCTTATTTCCTGATCTAAAATTCCACTTTTTTATTTCATTATTTCTAACATGCACCCTAAAAGATTGATGACGATATGGATTCAAGAACGCCCTCGACATTCCTTCCAAAGATTAGTTTAGTCATATTAACATCCAGTTTTAAAGCAACACTAGGACTATTTTGGGATGGACCTAGTGATTCTGAGTTGCGGTCAGATGACTAGGACGATACCTGA